>JBBPPE010000019.1:0-44517 GCA_038091835.1 Leccinum ochraceum
AGTACAGTGGGTTGATCACCGTGACGATGGCAGTCTCCGGTGTTCTATTGTCTTCAACTGACTTGTCTAGTACTTGTCCGACGGCGAGATTGTGTCCGCTCGCTGCAGGACCTGCAGATGCCACCGTGACTGTGACTTCTGCCTGTGCCTGGGTCCGAGTCCTTGCTGTCGTTGATTTTCCTTTTTCTGTTGTCGCCAGTGGGTTTGAATGGTTTGCTGGTGGTGGGAGCAGGTTGCGCTCTTCGGGCATCATGGTGGCGCCGGTGGTGGTCGGAGTGTCCCTCAGGCTGTTCTCTGAGTCTGTGGTAGTGGTCAGATGTGACTCAGAAGCACTCGGCGCTGCCGGTGCTAGTTGGTCGCAAGTCCGAGTCTCCGAGTCTGCTACCGTCATGGTGGAGGCAGGCCCGGGTGTAACGGTGTCGCTCGTTGATGGTGCTGACAATTCAGTGCTATTGTTCAACCCGACTGTGGTCACGGTATGGCTTGAAGAACTTGAGGTCGGTGGTGGAACGTTGCGATGCTCGTCTTGAGCGACTTGTACATCAGAGACTGCAAAGAATTTTGAAAGGATGACAGGCTCTGAGAAGGTCTGGACCACATACCTTTAATTTTCTTCTCGTCTGGCTGTTCCTCCGAGTCTGGCTTCGGTTCGCATTTGAACTTGCGCTTCTTACTGACCTGAACTGACTCATTCTCCTCGTCCAGATCTTCTTCCTTGATGGCCTTGAGTTCGCCCTTGTCATCCAAGTTCTTTTGTACCCATGTGGGATAGTCAAGGGAACAAATGTAGTCGAGTTTCCAGTTGTTTTCACAGAGCATAAGGAATGGGAAAGCCTTGTACATGTTCTCCAGGACATAGTCGCGCGCTGTGAGAATGGCCTTAGTCCAGGTTCATGGTGCCGATTTTCGGATTGCGAGCTCTCGCCAGATCGCACAGAGCCTCATACGGAGAGATCGAAGTGTTGCCTTGGAGACCGGTTCTCCATTTGACTCTTCAATGCAGAAAAACTTCCACCGATCATTGCTGAGGGCCTTGGCTGAATGCGCATACTCCAACTTAAAAGTCTTCTGAAGCCAGAAACGAACAAGTGGGTGATCTCCAGCCTGAGGTTGCACGTGCACAAGTGCTGGTGGGTTGATTTGACCAGTACCGCTTCTGAGTTCGGTAGAGAGCTTATCGAAGAGAGCTCTGATACGTGATAACATTGTGAGTAATTATTCCGAGAGATAGGCCACGTACTGAATTGTATCACGCTCGCTCATAGTTTTGGCCAATTGCAATTTGAGCAGCTCGCATTGTTCTTTGAGTGACGTGATTTCCTCAAAGATAAGCTTACCTGTGGTATCGTGTGATTGTGTTTCGACATCTGAGGAAACAGGGAATGCCCCTGAATTGAAACCTTCTGATCCATGACTCGGATGGTATCTTTCAACTGACGGGGTGAGACCGTAGTTATTCATACTGCCATTCGGATTGAACGAGGAGAAATTGAAGCTGTTTGTTGAAGTGTTCATGGTGGTGTGGAAGGAAGAGCACTTGGTAAAGAAAACATGGTGAAGGACTCGGAGTCGAGACAAAATTGATATTATGTAATTCTGCTAGAAAATGCTATCCTATGTATTCTGCATCAAAATCATCCTCGCCGTCTGCATTCTGACCTCCCTCGTCCTTGTCATCCTCTTCCTCTGGTGGCCGGGCATTATAAGGTACTCCATGCTCAGAAATGTTCAATCCAGGTCGTTCTAGCATACAATACCGTACCACCTCTGCTTCAGTATCTGGTAGAGTGATCTCGATGGGTATCATAGCAACAACACTCTGAATACACTCGAGATCGATTGCCAAGAAGTCTTCGAGTAATTCCGAAGCAACAAGGACTCCAGATGAAAGCTCGAGTAGTGTGGGGTCTGGTTCAGAGAATTGGCGTATGATTGCAACGTTCTTGAACTTGTATCCATCTGCAGTTCTGATGGAAACCTGAGTGAAAAACTCAATGGAGCCATAAAGAACCTTCCAGTCCTGTATGTACTGATTTGGGTTAATTTTTTTTAGGCTGTGATCAGAAAGAAATGCCACTTACTTTCACGTTACGGGATATTCGAAGGTGTTCCCGTTTCATCTGAGACTCACGCCAGAGAGAGCGGGCAACCTGACCATTGGGTAAACATAAGCGTGCCCACTGAATAATCCGAGGTAGGTCCTGTCCAGGAGCAAGGAGTGCTGTGATACACGGAGCAATGTGGGGTTCGGGAATGGTAGCACGGCTTGCACGCTTATGAAGCAACACAAAGCCATCTCCAACATCCTCAGATAGAGGCTTGCTGGTAGTAAGTTGTTTTGCAGGGATGAGCTCCGGGATAACAGATAGAAGAGCATTGACTCGACATCTCCGAACTCCCACCCGGGCAAGGTTAGCATATGGATGTAAAGGCTGTCTTATTTCTTGCCCGAGGTTACCTATCGTGTGCTCCATGGTCCATTGGGCATAGCATACAGGGGGACCTTTTTGTATAATCTCGGGAACCAGATGAACGACTTGATGAACAGCAGGTCAAACAAAATGGATCCGGTCATGTCGTAGTTCATAGTAGTTCATTTCGAACTCGAGTTCCCATGTACACAGTAAACGGTGAGCTTGTTGAAGCTGTGGTTGTGTGAGGGAGTGCTGGCATACAAGTTGAAATCCGCGAATGAGCTTGCAAAAGTGAGCCCAATAGTCCGTTGGTAGAACATCATAGAGTAGAATTGGAGCCAGACCGAAGGTATAGAGTTGAAACTCCCATGTTTTGTACTGGGTATTTATTTTCTCGGCAATATTGCATGGTTTCCGATCAAACGAACCTGGCAGATGCATACCAGCTCGCTCTACAGATGCACCATGTTGAGTCCAGATTGCTGGATCCTTCAGAACGGCCCAAACCCAAGTGGATTTATCATCTGTGTGACCAACATCAATGGAACCCCGCCAGAGAGAGATGAGTAGGTCAGAGAGATTGCCGGCAAGGTGCATTACGTCTGTCGTCATGGAGAGGGGTATACCGAGAGAACGTGCGGGAGAGAGGCTGAGGATAAGTGGGGGTTTGGTGAGGCCAGTTTGAGTCTTCGTTCAATCCCACTGTGTCGGATTGCTGACTGACGTGATTGTCAAAAGGTTTTGCGCATAATCGGCAGACCCTCCCTGTGGGATCGCGAATACATCTATATCAGGGTGATCAGATCCAGGAACTGTGTGATCATGTGGGCATAAGAGGGCTGGATAATCATGGTTTCCGCCATCTTTGCGTCGTCCGAGGACACCGCAGTAAAGACGGCAACCATTTCTTCCGCTGTGGCCAACCATCCCGTCCCAATCAACGAGACCGGGACCATCTGCAGTTGTGAACAAGAGATATAGATGGGATGTAGCGGGAGTCAGTGAGAGGATCCCAAATGGGAAGGCCTTCACGCTGGATGGCAGAAAGATGATAAAACCCAGGGAATAAAAAGGAGTCGACGTTCTTCGGCTTGTTGGGACCAGGTATAAAACCACCTGGAAGCACATTGACTTTTTGGTAACGCTTGTCGGGAGCGAGGTTCAGAATGACCCATATGTAGATCCAGCAATCCAATTCTTTGCTGTCATATAACTGAGCACCATCAAGAGAGACCATCGGAACCATGTCCGAGTCATGCTCTTTAATATCTCCCTCCAAGACTGCCCCGAGGTAATCCCAACCCATTGCGATGTCGTCGATTACTGGAATAGTCCCGTTTGACCGCCGGACATCTTCTAGAATTTCCTGTGTGCGTTCCCAGAGATAGCGCATATCACGCGCACTCTCAGGGCTGCGAGTGCGCACCTGGAGCTGTGGTCCAATTGGAATTGTTGTGAATTGCTGGGCAGGTACCTTAATTTCCCCGTCGGATCCCTGTAGCTTTGCTTCATCCCACCGCAAGCAATTACACATTGGACATTTATCCTGGCAAGTCACTGAAGGGGCCTGTAAAAGCAACACACGTATCTGGGCACATGTCATGAAGGATCGGTTCGACGCCAGTGTAAACGCCAAGTAACTTTTCAACGTCGTAGAAACTGAGCAAGTCTTGAGTACCAGCAGTGTCAGATAGATAACGTTTTGTTGAGGTGTAAATTGATTCATAAGTGGCTTAAGCCGAATGCTCGAGTGCAAGGTAGGTGGAAATGCTATGTTTGATTCCGGCACTCTCTATGATCAACGGAGTGTTTGGTGGGTTTCGAAGCCGCTCCCGAGCTGCATCCGAGAACTTTGCAACGGGGTCAGAGAGGCTTGCATTTCTTATTTGCTGGATAAAGTTCATCGTGTTGACTAGGAGGG
The DNA here is from genome assembly GCA_038091835.1 of Leccinum ochraceum. Lineage (NCBI taxonomy): Eukaryota > Fungi > Basidiomycota > Agaricomycetes > Boletales > Boletaceae > Leccinum > Leccinum ochraceum. The sequence continues at coordinate 4,336 of JBBPPE010000019.1, forward strand.
GGATGCGTGCGATGCAAGAAAGCTCGTCGATATCAACATCTGGTCGTGGCCTGCGCTCATAGGCAATCTGGTTCCGAGCAACAGGTAAACAATGTTCTCTTGGAGGTTCACGAGATGGTGAGCGGTTTGGCCCAGGAAAAGGGGGTGGAGATTGGCCAGGAGACAGTGGAAGAGGAGGGCCAGGAGATGGTAAATGGCCCGGAGTCGAAGGAGAACAGCTGCGAGATGGAAAACAACCCGCTGGAGTCGAAGGGGAACGACTGCGAGACGGAAAACGACCCTCTGGAGTCGAAGGGGAATGACTCAGGCTCAGGCTGCGAGATGGAAAATGACTCGGACCCGCTGGAGTTGAACTTGAAGGGGAACGACTGCGGGATGGAAGGGGATGGCCAGGAGACTCGGATGGCCCGGAGGAACATTCGGGAGGAGGGGAGATATCATTCTAATCAATCAAATCACCCCATCAGTGAATATACAAGTTGAAAAAGATAAAGATCATTACCTGCTGACGTTCTTTTTTGCTTGGACCTGGGACGGACTGATCATTCAAGTTCTCTGCCTCAAGTTCAAGTTCTCGTGTTCTCTTGGAGGCTGGCCCGGGTTGTCTGCGCACTGTAATACCTAACCGTCGAGGTGGGGCCGGGTCAGATTGTGGCTTCGATGCTTGCATACGCTGGCACTCCTCGTCAGTCTGCGCTTCGTGTAGATGACAGTACCATGTCGCAACAGATACGAGGTGAGGTTGGCCAAAGTTGTACTTGGAGCATACACAATTTACATGTTGGGCACTGCCGGTAGCGTGCATGAAGATGGTGCAGGGGGTGGGAATGTTTGATTGATGTTTCAACAATTCCAATATATATATGAATGAGAAAACACGCACACCAGTGATATTCTTAGTACTACTGTGCTTCCGATTCGGAATCGCTCGTGCTATCTTAGCTTATCTACACTGGCACTGATATCTTCTCACAGCAGGGTGTTTGTTCTGCAGCCTGTAACTTGTTATCCATGTGCTCTTTCGACATGGAAACTAGGTAAAAACTTTTTTGACAATAGCGAGCACAACAGTACTTAGTGTATTCCGATTCGGAACCACTCATGCTGTCTATACCTGCACAGCCTGAGTTGGGTGGCTGGCTAAAGATGACAAGATGTGTCATGGTGGAAGCAGTACAGGGCAGATTTGGCAGAAAATAGATGTGCCTGGGCAGATTCGTGAAAGCAGCGCCGGGCAGATTGTGCAGAAAGCCGGCATGCACCCCACAGATAAAGCAGACTGGGGCATATAAACAATGCTAAATACAGAACGGAACATCTTGGACCAGATTTGGGCATGATCAGTTTTCACTGGGCATCACAGACCAGCTGCTGAAAGAGCCTTTGACTCTTGAAGATATTTGGTGGTTCTATTTCTGGAGGGTGCACATGAAGCCTATAGGCATACTACAATAACTGAGTGACTTTCTTAGAGTGATGTGGTTAACCATCAGCAATCTGCAGTGGAATAAATGCCAGCCATCTTCTCCATGTGGAAAAAAGAGAACATAGTAAAGAGTCAGATGGGCAGGATGCAAATTGCTGATATGACGTAGTCCACCACCTTGAAGATGAACAACAATGTCACAATGAGCTCCAACATGTTACTATGGCAGCTATCTCATCCACAGTAGGCATATTATAATGTCTTGGATCATTGCTTTGTTGATGAGAGATTTACATACGAACATCCATCTGTATGTTCCTCAGGTGGTTTGGCCTATGTGAACAAAATGATAATAAGCATACTGTACACTGGAAAAAAATAACAGCAAAGTAACTAACCCTCATGACATCATGAGCTTGTTGATATATTGCAGCATATAGGTGAGAGACTCTTAGCATCTGATAGAGAGCTGAGGATTGCAATTAAAGCTGATATTGATGGCTTCTTCTGGATCATAGACATAGAGTTGAGCATAGCAAGGATCTTGATCATCCGGTGGAATTAAAGCGACCCCATTCAGTAGATTTTTCGGCAAATGACCGGCTAGCCAATGTGCCAAATTGCCGTGAATGACCGGCCAGCCAACATCGGCCGATGGAGTGAGAATATCGGCGATCCACAGAGCGGCCCATACAACTGCAACTCGGCATGGTGCCGATAAGCCCATTAGCTACATATTCCTGCATAGCGGATGTGACTGATCGGCCAGTGACTGCAACTCGGCATGTTGCCGATCAGCCGATCAGCTACACATTCCTGCATGCCGCAGATGACTGATCGGCCAATGACTGCAACTCTGCATGTTGCCGATCAGCCGATCAGCTACACATTCCTGCATGCCGCAGATGACTGATCGGCCAATGAGTACACCTTCATCTTGCCGTTGGGCTCATCAGCTATCCACTGATCGGCCAATGCACATAATTCGGCATCTTGCCGTTGGGCTCATCAGTTATCCACTGATCGGCCAATCAACACAATTCGGCACCTTGCCGTTGGGCTCATCAGCTATCCACCGATCGGCCAATGCACACAATTCGGTATCTTGCCATTGGGCTCATCAGCTATCCACTGATCGGCCAATCAACACAATTCGGCATCTTGCTGTTGGGCTCATCAGCTATCCACCGATCGGCCAATGCACACAATTCGGCATCTTGCCGTTGGGCTCATCAGCTATCCACTGATCGGCCAATCAACACAATTCGGCATCTTGCTGTTGGGCTCATCAGCTATCCACCGATCGGCCAATGCACACAATATCCCGATAGTCAACGGCGTATATTCGGTTTAATGCGACATATCTACGGTATTTGGTTGCGATGAGCCTCCGCGGTGTAGTAGAAAGGTGACAGTAATTATAATGGCTAGAAAAACAGCGTTGCGGTAAGCATCGTCAAGTCGCTGGACCTCCGCCATTTCCCTTCCTACAGGCTATGATGTAATATCCTAGCACTGAGTCTGTAGATCTGAGAAGTAATGTCGATATCTAGCGGTACTAACGGCGGAACGCTACCCACTACGTGTCGTTACGGTGCGTTACTATCTCATCATGACATTTCTGAGTACCAACACTCTTGGCATAGGTTGGATGCCGATGCCGTCGTCGTTACATAAGTAGGCTGTAAATCTCGCCGACCGTAATACACTCGTTCAATAGTTTCACCGTCGACATTTCCTGAGGTACCACTCGTCCAACACTCTTGGCATACTGAGGGGTTGGATGCCGATGCCGTCGTCGTTACATAAGTAGTAAATCTCGCCGACCGTAATACACTCGTTCAATAGTTTCACCGTCGACATGTCCTGAGGTACCACTCGTCCAACACTCTTGGCATTTGGATGCCGATGCCGTCGTCGTTACATAAGTAGGCTGTAAATCTCGCCGACCGTAATACACTCGTTCAATAGTTTCACCGTCGACATGTCCTGAGGTACCACTCGTCCAACACTCTTGGCATACTGAGGGGTTGGATGCCGATGCCGTCGTCGTTACATAAGTAGGCTGTAAATCTCGCCGACCGTAATACACTTCAATAGTTTCACCGTCGCACTCGGTCGCATGCCGTTAGGTGCCTCGAACTCGCTCGTATTGACAATAATTACAACAAACGATACATTGTATTTCAGGCCTCTTGTTCCTGCACCCGTCTCATCAAAGCCCTCTCCGAAGCTTCCAATTGTTCTTTGATTTGCCACAGCGTCATCTTGTCCCACAGCATCTCGGCATATCTTGAGCAGAGATGCTTTTTCCTTTCCAAAACAATCTCCAGGCTCTCGTCATATTCTTTCTCGCGATTCCAGTCGCCGATGATCTTGAGGATTCGAGATTCACGGTCAAGAACTGTCCGCCAAGATGGTGCGTTCTCGACGGTATCTTCTGAAGGAACGTTAAAAAGTGGTAAAGATGCCGCAAGACGCCACTCACCCTCGTGTCCCACACGCTGCTCTTCGAGATCTTCCTCAATCTCACTACCCATCGGTCCTTCACTTGACTGGGCATCTGCATTGAGATCGGAGTCGAGGAGAGCGTTCAATGTCCTTTGCTCTTGCGAGGACATATCCACCGGTGTGGAAAGGATCCTGGGACGGTTGGCGATGTGTTCTAAGCCAGGGGATGGGGAGCGCGATGGCCAGGGTTGATTCAGGTCAGATTCCAGGAGTTCATCCAGCGTGCGCTTCTTTGAGATGGCGACGCTTGACTGAGTGTCGGAATTTGAGCGAGGCGAGGGACGCCTATATTGCGGGACCGGCAATGAGTTGAGCTCCGAATGGAGTAAATCTTCGAGTGCGACTCCTTCTGAAACTCGGCGCGGAGAAGGTAGGTGCTGTTGAGCACGGGGTGGAGCTTCTACGTAGTTCAGATCTGACGAGAGGAGGCTTCCCAGGAGATCCTGGGATGATGGCGGGGACGGCGAAGGATGGGATGTCGTCATATTTAGGTTCGATTGTAAAAGAGCAGCCAAGTCAACCTCGACTGTAGCTGGAAGTTGGGAAGCGATGTTAGAATTTTCGGTGGCCATGCTCAGCGGTAAAATAGACAAATGTTGTGGTCAATCACTCGGAAAGCCTCCACAGTGTCCACACTTGCACAATAATCTCCAATAATCTATTGTTTCCCAATACAGAATGTTACCGAAGTGTGAAGGGTTTATTTTTTTATTTTAGTTTGCTATTACGTCACGCTTTGAGAGATACCGAAGTGTGAAGGGTTTATTTTTTTATTTTTGTCTGCTGTTACGTCACGCTTTGAGAGATAAATAAGCTACAACCGGGTTCGAAAATTCCATATCGCCATGCCTTCACCATTCGAGCAAGTATTAGTTTATCCAATTTCGCCACAGGCTGTGCTGAACTTCTTTTAGGCAAATTCAGCGCCTTGGACATCAGCTGTCGGAAGCAAAAGAACGACGAGCCGAGCTGCGGCGGCGCATCGCCGAAACTTCTGACATGCTGTTTGCCGTAGTCGAACAGCAAAACAGTTTGGCAGAGAAGATGGGCGGCGAAGAGTTAGCGCAAACATACAAATCACTGCAAATCTTCGCCAAGTTGTTGAACCTGTTGGCACAGAGCGCTGCTGGATTCAGTGTGGAGTTGGAGGGGCTTCGAACTCAAGGGCAAGGTCGGGAAATGAATTTGCAACAGCTTCTGGAACATGTTGAGTTATTAAAAACGACACCATGCTTTAATTACCCTGGATCGGCTGCCACGGCGGTATCTTTGGACTCCCTGAGTCATCTGGTGGGTGCTCATTTTAACTAGGCAGGGTTTCAATTACCGTACCAACACGTAATTCCTTAGTCTTAGTATATACTAGTCTTTAAACTTATTACGCCGAAGTATTATTTTCTTAAGCTATTCACAGCGGCGAACATTCGTAATTCCTGTACGTACTCGGATTTGAACATATTTCGCCGACGTGTGGTTTTCGTAGGCTATTTAAAGCGGCGAACGGTGAAACATCAATCCACCGACGACCATCACTCCAACCACTGAACACTTTTTCCATCGGCGAATTCTAAAACCCGCCATGTCTTCTTCCAACGTGCGACAAACAACGCTGTATACCCGTGCTGCTCGCATCCTAGCAGCGATGAAAATGACCAGGATAGACAAGTCGAACGAGAGGCAATGGATTCTCGGCATCTCCGAGGAAGTAGTAAGTATGCCGACTCATGGGAACCAACAACAGCTGAAGTAGAAATTTCAGGACAAAGCCCGTGATTGTTTCACAAGAGGAGAAGTCAAGGATATGAAGATTCCTCGGATAGTCTTGACACTTGCCGCGAAGTTCCAGCTGAAGTCCGATACCGAAATCTCGCTGGACGAACTTCTGACCGAATCCCCGATTGTCAACACATTCCTCCAAAAGTGTGTTTGGCGAGACTCGATTATTGAAGACTCTGCCATCCCGGGCAGTACCCATTTGCTCGACATCTCAACCCATTGGTGGACGACGTTCCAACCTGCACCCGCTATACCGCCGCCACGCATACCTGGCAAACGTGTCACCAAGGTCCCCCTTGCCCCCGCTATACCGCCGTCGAACCTGCCTGGCAAACATGTCGCCGAGGTCCCCCCAAGGACCACCATTGCACCTCGAAATGCACCTCCGGTAAATCTCCACACAAGAAATGTGAGCGGTATAAAGCGTCCTTCCCCTTCTGACTCCCGGGATGACTCCGAGGACGAGGGAAACATGAACCTGGACGACCAACTACCGACTCCTCACCTCAAAGAAACTAAAAAACGGCGAAAGGTCACGGCTGATACGGCTGAAGGAATGCAATTCAGACCGGTGAGGGCTCTCTATTACGACATAGACAACTTGCTCATCGACCACAGGGATGTAATCTTTGCAGAACCAAGGATCAGCCTTGTGTAGTCTCCTTTTCCAAACTCAACAAGATCAAGCCCTGCAAGGCCTGCATAAATCGTAAAGTAAAGTGCAGCGCTTCAGACGACCTCCCCGATATCATAGATGCCGATGGCGAGGTCATCCACGCGGCAAAAAGCTGGGGACACTTAAATTCTCGCAGCGGTAAGGGTAAGGAAGACTTACCGGAGAAGGTCAACCCAAAGGCATTGAAAGGAAAGGGGAAAGCTCAGGACGAGTCTTCTGAACACGATCATGTTCGGCAACTGGTAAGGATAATCAGTCTCATACCGCAAACTGCAATGACGCTCATATCAGGCAATTCATCCTGGCCCATCCCTACCCGAAGGGAGCAAGAAACCGCCGGTGATAGTGAGTTCTCTGAGTGGTCAGATCAACGACCGGAACGCTGACGAAAGCTGTAGAATCTCGAGTCAATGGATATGGATGTGGATGTGCCAGAAGGGCCTGCCGCGGCATCGGAACCCAGGGTAAATGAGAAAAAGTCAAGCAAGGTATGAAAGCACTTAAAGCGAGTGAGATATACGAATGACAATGATTATCAGGCTCTCCCTCCGATGGATGCCGACCAGCTCAACAAAATGACTGAGTTTGACCGAAAAGTCAGGGAGCTCGATTTGTCGATCGCGCGATTCAACCTTGAGACGGATGACATGCGCACCGAGCTGGATCGGCAACAGTCGGATGTCGCTGCCCTTAAAGACAGGCTCCAGGCAAGGGTATCTGCGGCCGGACTTCAGGAACACGATTGGCATAGAATGGTTGATGTCCTGCAGTCGGCGATCCAGCAAGATACAACTGTTCATGAAAACCTCCGGCATGATGTAACCGCCATGAAGACAGTGTCCATGCAAGCGGATAACCAATTACTAGCGTTCAATCACAAGGTCGGCGAACTGATGAATCATAGCGTACAGTCCCACAGTAGCCATATTTTGCCCATGCCTGCCGACTGGGTTCCAGGAGGAAGTGGTTCATCGAGTTGAAGCGGTATTTTACGGCGAAGAGATGTCATATGAGAATTCGAAACGGTAGTTTACGGCGAACAGAAGGCGTATATGACAATTCTATCTATTTCTCATGCTCTTTTTCGCCGTGATCTCAACCACTGCCCTATTGATCCTCGGCGGTGGTGATTCCTCCGAAGCTTTGTCCGTTTGAGCCCTGGTGCGTTTAGCAGCTGGACCCTCGTCCACGCGCCCCCTGGTACGTTTAGCGGCCTTCGCCGGTCCAACATCCCCGTCTTGATTGCCAATGGCTTTCGCCATGTCGGCACACCAGCTCAAAATGGACTCGACGTCCTTTGGAGTCACTTGCGAATCCGCCAAGTAGCCTGGAATGTGAGGATATGCACATGTTACCTGATTGGAGTCCCTCATCTCCAAGTCCCGCAAAATCATGCCGAAAAACATGACATGCACCGTCATGTAACCGAGGCTGCGGCGTTTTCCCTTCACATCAAGTCTGACACGTGCTTTAGATACCCATGTCTTCCATAGCATGTGAGCCTCGCTTCCTGCATGATGAAGAGCATATTTCTCCGTGAAATTTGAGGGTAATGAACCATCAACCGTGTTCGATCCACCCTATTACATTCTATTAGTCGAGATGTCGGTCAAAATATTCGAAATGTCACCTTCAAGTTTTCCAGCCTCAGAACTAATTGCCTATACCGTCCTTCTCGGCTTAGCGATGACAAGAAGCTGAGCGTATCGTCAAATGTATGACAATGTATCGGCGCTCGGCAGGGTCTCTGGTTGATCTTCTTCGAATGTGCGTCTCTAATTTGCTGCTCTACGCGCAGGCACCATGGAAGAATGGAATCTTCCACGTCGTCTTCACCGATCACAGCTTGGCGAAGCTCTTCAGACACTGTCGGATACACCGACATGGTAGATCTCTTGCCGCTGACCAGGTCTTTGTCCCGAAGAAGCAAACCGGCAAACAGTGTTACTTGAGTCAACTGGTCGCGTCCACGGCGATCACCTTGAATACCGAAGATGTCAGTAGAAAAGAGGTGATCGTGTTCTTTAGACCATGTGTGACTCTCTCCTGTTAACGAGTACAAGTCGTATTCCCAGTCAATTTGCCCTGGAATAGACAAGACATCGTCGGCATCCTCGTTTCTAATCTGTTGGCCCTTAGAAGTTACAATACAATGAGAAGAAGGAATCTCACCGGAACTAAGCGCAGTACAGCAACCAATCTTCGGTATTCATCTAACTCGCTAAGCGTCGCAAGAAACGCCATTTGGGAGTCGATGTCAACATTTGAATAAGAGGGACTACCAGCAGATCCTCGCCGAAACTCCCTGTTATGGCTTGAATCCTGGAATGTAAAGGATAGTTCTTGCCGGTGCGTAGTTGTCGCCGAAGATGATGCTGCATTCTTCACTTTCTTTGCCCCTCTTGGTGGTCCAACTGGTCAAGCCAAGTCAGCTTATAGCGAAGACATTCAATCTTGCTGATTTACCTTTGAATGGCACCGTTGTCTGTCTTGCTGATAATTGGCGGTGAGCCACAGGCGAGCTGTCCAGGGGAAATTCCCCAGGGGGTGGTGTTGAGCTCGGCGACGAAAATCTTACTAGCCTTGATCGTGATGGCGCCCTACGAGGAAGTTCTTCGCTATCTGGAGACGACGACTGATTTGAAGTAGCATTCTTCAGTTTCTTTGCCCCTCTTGGCGGTCCAACTGATTAAACAAGTCAGCCTATAGCGAAGACATCCAGTCATGTTGGTTTTACCTTTCAATGACGGTGTTCTCGGTCTTTCTTGCGATTGGTGGCGAGCCACAGGCAATATGTCCTGGGGAAATTCCTCAGCGGGTGTTGTTGAGTCTGGCGACGAAAATCTTGCTCTTGACCGCGATGGTGCCTGGCGAGGTGTCTCATCGTCAACTAGTGAGGATGATGATGTCGGTGATTGCGAAACACGCCGATGTCCATTTGGCGAGCGTGAGTGCGATACATTCCTTCTCCCAGATGGCGTTAGTCGGTCTTCAGAGCTTTTCCTACATCCCGCCTTGAATGCGAAAACCACACCACCGCTATCGTCATCCTGCCGATCCTTCAGATGGTTCAGGATCTGAGTCAAAGGTATCTGCCTCAGGTGTGATGGATCGACCAGAGTGATCCCAGGCGGAAGATACTCTGCCTCAGAATCGATGAATCTATGCGGCTCGATCTGTAACTGCCCCCAGGGAATCTTGGCTTTGCGGTCGCCGGTGCTCCGTTGGAAACACTTGGTCAAATACTCTCGCAGCAACGTCTTCATATCATGCAGTTTCATCTCGCCAAAATCGACATCCGGAAGCAAAGGCTGTCCTTCGTCTCCGATTGTGATGGACGGTGCGGAAGGTCTCTCCGTGGTCTCTCCTGCTTCATCTAAGAAGAATGAGGTTCAGCACATTTGAAAGAACATGATTGCTCACTATTGAATATCCGTGCAAGATACTTCCCCCATTGATCATTCATTCCCTTAAACTCTTCAGGGAATAGTTCGGCGAACCTCCTCGCATGGCCATGTTTGTCATTGTGGTCGGTGCTATCTACTGTCAAATAGCCATACTTTCAAAATGAAAATGAAACTCACAAAGACTGATATATCTTTCTGTCCTCGTCCTCACAACCCCAAAACATCGCCATCCGGATGCCGAATCGTCTCCACAGGGTCTGGCTAAGCTGTTTGAAAAACTGAGTAAGATGCCGGCTCCGTTCCCTAATTCAAGAAATCAGTTTCCTGCACGACCGGTTATTCGAACACTTACTTCTGCTGGATTCTCGAAGGTGCACCTTGACCATTCCAATCCTCTGCGATCTTCTCGTACGCCGAGACCTCTTCCATTGTCAACTGCTTCGCCATATCCGTAGCTGCTTTTCGGTGGAAAGCGATGTACTCCTTCGAACCAGGGCGAGTATCGGTAAGCTCCGCAGTTGCCGACCGAATCTCTTCCGCCATCTTATCCACAAACACAGAGTACCAACTAATTGTCTTAAAGAATTCTGCCTCATTCCGAGGCTCTCTTGCATTGGCCGACAGCCAATTTTTGACCGACTACCATTGAGATTAACCTTTGTCAAGAAATGAACTTGAAATGAACTTACACCCCTAATTGTTGTCATTCCCTCCTCATCCTCCTGCTCATCAGCAGTACTCACTTGCAATGCAAGATCAGCAATCAGCTTCTCCCTTTCGGCAACACGATCTTTGCCCGTAATTTGCTGGTAATCTTGAATTGCAGAACTCAAGACCTTAGTTTGAGCCTCGGTAAAAGCGACGCCAGGCATGATGATCAACGGCAAAGTAGATGCAGTGTAAACGAAGTGAGGTGGAGATATTGAGGGAGGAAACAATGCGCAGGAGGTAATTTTATAGTCCAAGGAAGAAACCTGTCTTGGGGAAAGGTTGAAAACAATGCGGTAAAACTTACCGGAAACTCGTCAACAGACAACTCATGACGCCTTTACTATGCATTGATCTTCGCCGGCAAACTTGCCGAAGTTAAAACGATCACGGCGCGCGCTGTTCTGCAAGCACGAGTCTGTAGGGGAAGAGCGAACGAATGAACTAACTCACGAAGACGATCGATTCGGTCACATCAGCACGAGCTGGCAGGATGACTGATGTCTAGGGGAGACAGAGACCAACGTTGATGGCAGGATGGATGCCGCGGAAGAAGAGCTCAGCCTCCAAGAAGATTTGACCGTCCGTGATAGAAATAACATGAGGCAGAGGTTGTGAAGATGATGGCGAACTGAGTAAGTGAATCCACTGACATGAGTAGGAATGTAGGCCGAGACATCACCGCCCTGGACTTCAATCATACGGAGGGATCTGCCACCGAACTTCTCGCTCATCTTTGCAGCGCGCTAAAATGATGGCAAAGTGAGTAATTGAACCCACTGACATTCACCGCCCTGGGCTTCAATCATATGGAGGGATCTGCCGCCGGCGAACTTCTCGCTCATCTTTGCAGCACGCTAAAATGATGGCGAAGTGAGTAATTGAATCCACTGACATTATGTGGAATGTAGGCCGAGACATCACCGCCCTGGACTTCAATCATACGGAGGGATCTGCCACCGAACTTCTCGCTCATCTTTGCAGCGCGCTAAAATGATGGCGAAGTGAGTAATTGAACCCACTGACATTCACCGCCCTGGTCTTCAATCATACGGAGGGATCTGCCGCCAAACTTCTCGCTCATCTTGGCAGCACACTAAAATGATGGCGAAGTGAGTAATTGAATCCACTGACATTAGTAGGAATGTAGGCCGAGACATCACCGCCCTGGACTTCAATCATACGGAGGGATCTGCCACCGAACTTCTCGCTCATCTTTGCAGCGCGCTAAAATGATGGCGAAGTGAGTAATTGAACCCACTGACATTCACCGCCCTGGTCTTCAATCATACGGAGGGATCTGCCGGCGAACTTCTCGCTCATCTTGGCAGCACGCTAAAATGATGGCGAAGTGAGTAATTGAATCCACTGACATTAGTAGGAATGTAGGCCGAGACATCACCGCCCTGGACTTCAATCATACGGAAGGATCCGTCACCGAACTTCTCGCTCATCTTTGCAGCGCGCTAAAATGATGGCGAAGTGAGTAATTGAACCCACTGACATTCACCGCCCTGGTCTTCAATCATACGGAGGGATCTGCCGCCAAACTTCTCGCTCATCTTGGCAGCACGCTAAAATGATGGCGAAGTGAGTAATTGAATCCACTGACATTAGTAGGAATGTAGGCCGAGACATCACCTCCCTGGGCTCCAATTATACGGAGGGATCCGCCACCGAACTTCTCGCTCATATTTGCAACACGCTCTGGCAAACGGGAATGGAGGTAGAAGACATCACCGGGGTAAATGGATGGCGAACTGAGTAACTGAATCCGCTGACATTAGTAGGAATGTTGGCCGAGACTCATCACCGAACCTTTCACTCATCTTTGCAGAACGCTCTGGCAAACGGGAATGGAGGTAGAGGACGTCACCGGGGCCCGGGTAAGCTTCCAACGTAGACGCAGTAGAGCTTGTCTTTGTCCTTGCCCTCGTTCCAACGCTTCTGGTTGATAATAGTATCCATGGCAACAATAATTTAGTCTGACGATCGCCAATGATTGAATGATGAGCTTGCAGGAATAACTGCACAATGACTGCACATTGTGCAGTCATTCCTGCACGCTAGGCGGCGAGGTCGGGGGTGGACAGGGACGGGGACGGGGACGGGACGGAAACCAGGATGACAATGGGGACAGGCCACGGCGAGAAGAGAGGAGCGACTGCAACCTGCAGGCCATTTTATGAGCAGTTTGCGGTATCTACATCCGAGTTCGGCGAATGTAACTGAAGTCAGTCACATCGGCAAAACCAAAACCTAGCCGGTGCCAATCGGTGAGGAAAACACTTTACTCGGCATCAGACGAAATACTTACGACATGCGTCATCGTTCGTTATCACGTGAAGGTACTCTCCTCAGGTATATAAACCCTCGTCGTAGTCCCACCATTCTTATCGTCTTCTCCCATGTCGTAGCCATTTCATATCCTCTCCTCCTCCTCACAGGCGTTCTAGTGTTCTCACACAATTCGGTGTCTTGTGATGGGTGAACGGTATGTATCTTGTCCGATACCTGTGATGGGTAAACGGTATGTATCTTGTCTGATACCTGCGTTGGTCCTCACATCGATGATGCAGCAGGTGAAAGAGGTTTGACATGTCATGACACAGCGAAATGAGGTTTTCGCCCTGTCATGGCGTGCCATCCTCGTGGCCGTCGCGTCCATCTTCGTCACGTCATAGCTACGTGATGCTGCAAGTACACCCCATCGACATCATGGGGGCACGCTGGCTTGGACGAAGTCTAGAGTGGGCATAGAGTAGGCGAGGGAGATGGAGAGGCGGAGGGAGAGGTGGCTACGTGCCGATCGCGTTGTCAGGAAAGACCGAGATCGTAACCGTTATGTGATTGTTACTCCCTAAGACAATGTAATTTCCAAGTCCATGTCGGCATCTGCATCCCAATTGTTTGCTGGATGGTCACCGGCGTCATTCATGCGTGGTTGTGCAGATCGGCCTTCAGCGGATGGTGGTGAAGCGAATGCCAACGGAGGAGTTGACCTACAGCGGATGGTGAGGAAGTGCGTTGATTGATGCGGCTGAACGGCGGTTCATTTCGTGGGAACGATTTGGGTGGCGGGTGAGGCCGGTGAAGCTTCTACCTCCGAGGTGTCCATGTCAGGTACCATACAAGAGAAGCCCGCCATATAGTCGTGGGAATGAACAAGAAGCTGTGCCTAGGCGGAGAGGACGGACGAGAACCAGGATGATGATAGCGACAGGCCACGGCGAGACGAGGGCAATGAAAACAAAGCAGCGGCACATCTGCAGGTCATTTTATGAGCGGGCTTTGCGGTATCTACATCCAAGTTCGGCGAATGTAACTTCAGTCAGTCACATCGGCAATACCGATACCAAACCGGTGCCAATCGGTCAGCACAAACAGAGTTTACTTAAGCGTTTTTACTTTTATGGCGCTTTACTCGGCATCTTTCGGAGTACGCATCGTGTTTGCCTTCCTCAACCTTGTACTCCATCCTTCCAAATCATCACCGTCATTCAACTTCAAGACCTTACAAAGGACGAGGACAGAACAAAAGATGGGACCCACGCACACACTCCGCAGCGCGGGGCGCCACCACGACGACGATGCAAATATCACACCGCAAGACGAAGTGCTCTTCCACTCGAGCAGAATTAACGCAACGAGCTGCAAGTATAAAAATTCCAAGGAAAAAGAATTGATCAAGGGAATATTGGAGGAAGCGGTGAGCCAGCATGTTTCTTTTCATTGTTTGGTTGGAAAGCACTTGCTCAATCCCAGTAGTCATCGGCGATTAACATAGCGAACGCCGACCCTGAAATCAAAGTCCCCACCACTCTAGCGAGCGCATACTTCCGCCTCCACAGTAACCACTCGAATATCCATCCTATCCGAGACGCCGACCCTCTCATTTACCGCAGCCATCTGCAGGACCGTATCATTGCCGAAGAACGGGTTCCCAGCACCATCTATTCTCGTGGCGCTGATCAGTGGTTGAAACGACTCTGTAAGAGGCGACTTCGTAAGAGATCAAGCCATCCAAGGGCGACTATGAAAGAAGGTATTATTTCACATTGTCGCTATGTATATGTTCTCAAGCCAATGGTGAATGAACAGTAAAACATCCGCGGCAAAGGAAAGCAAGAAAGCCGTCGCCGATTTATATCCGTATCCCATCTGTGAATTCTCGACGTTCGAAAGCTTCTGGTCCCAGTACGACCCTCCAAAATCTTACCAACCAGCTCGACACTGTCGCCAAAAGGTTCCAGCAACTACAGGAACTCATCGACGCTAATGAAGAGAATCTGCGGAAGAAACGGGAAAACCTCAACGCCTTACTTGACGACCTTGAGAAGGAAGCAATCAATGAGTTCCGCATACAAGAGAGGATCCAGCTGCTAGAAAGGTGTTTCGGTCTAATTCAAGAACGGCGTGTATTCCGAGGATGACTATGTAAATGTATTACATTTTCGCTCATTTCGTACAAGTTAGTCTACTACAGGGTACTTAGCATTTGGTGCACCTGACCTTGCCGGTGCTACGCTTCTTCGTTCGGCTAATCGCTAAATTACTCAGACTCAGCTTCCGAATCAGTCTTAATTTGGAAAGTGTGACAAAGCGCATGACGTGTGGTAAGTAATTGTCCACATTCAAAACCATTGTTCTCGCCCGCGGCCCGCCGAGTTCCACTTGGTGTATATACCGAGTCTTCGTGGTTCCGATAGCTTTTGATCCCATACCATCATGAGTTCCTCCGCCTCCCCGAAGGAACTTCAGGTCTCCCTCTACTCTCACTCTGCAAGGATCCTTCATGCCCTCACGCTTCCCCGAGTCGGGGATCCCCGACGACAAGAATGGATCGATTTGCTTGCCGAGGAAGTGGTGAGTGCAAACATATCCGCGTCTTGTGAAGCTCTAACCTCCCCCAATCAGAAAAACGCCAGAAATTGCTTTCAAAAGCAATATGTCCAGAGCATCCGGATCCCGCACATCGTCATGGAGCTTGCGGTCAAGTTCCAAATCAAGGCACCGGACCAGATCTCATTGGACGAGATCTTCGACAAGAACCCTCTGGTCGACGACTTCATCGCCAAGTCGCGTTGGAAACCCCACATCGTTCAAGATACGTCAGTCCCCTCCGACGCCGACCTTGGCCACATGTCCACACACTGGTGGAATCGATTTCTGCCGACTGTCGTAATACGGCCGCTCAGCAACTCCAAGCGGACTGGTGGCATCAAAAGAGGAGCACAGACCGACGCCGAAGGTAGCAAGAATGGCGCAGGTGGGTCCACGCGGTCTGGTGGCATCAAAAGAGGAGCGCAGACCGATGCCGAAGGGAGCAAGGATGGTGAGGATGGGAACGCGGTCTCAGCACAGGAGAGAAGGAAACGTCGCAAGGTGTCTAGGGAAGTGGCGAAGGATACATCCTCGCAGAAGGAAACGGCGGCGAAGAGGGTAACCGCGCAGAAAGAATCGGCGAAGGAGACTGCGAATCAGATGACGATGTTGTTCAACCCTGTGAGTCGCACCTTATTCTTTCATTCTAGCCTTCCTGACAAGAAACTAGAAATGTTTTTACTGCACAGCCAAGGACCTCCCCTGCACGGCGAATACCACCGACGCCGGCAAGTTCAAGCCATGCGGTCCCTGCGCGTCCCGCAAGAGCAAGTGCGGGGTTTTGCAGGACCTCCCGGAAATCGTTGACCGCGATGGAAATACTATCCACGCGGCCAAATCTTGGGGACATCTCGCCTCCAGGATCAAGGCGAAGTCTGATGGCGACGGTACCACGACGGTACCTTCAACTTCCAAGGCCAAGGGAGCCGAATCGTCCAAGTCTTCGAGGAAGGGCAAGGGAAAGGAGAAAGAAATGGATCCCGTCACCGAAGACGACGACAACGGTGGATGGGTGACTGAAGTTGAACCAGAGCAGGTATGTTTTTCATTTCCTTTCATAGCGAGGCGACAGTGGATAACTTTCGTCGTTAAGGCGGAGGACTCCGACTCCATGGAGATCGACCAGCTGGATGAAGACAGCGATACCAATGAGGATCCCAATACTGGGAGCAACGTCGCCGACCCTCCCAAAAGCAATCCCGGCGACGCGAAGATCGCTAAGTTGGAGGCTTCCATTGCAAGCCTTTCAACACGGGCTACTGCAGCAGAATCGACACTCAAGCAGCAGGCTGCCGAAGCAGCGTTATTGGATCAACGCTTCCAGACATGCTTGGAACTCCTCGCTCAGAAGCGAGCTCAGTCGTTGCGCCCTCAAATCGACAAGCTTCAGTCAACACTTCTGAAGGACATCGAGGTCAACGACGCATTGCAGAAACGACTCTCTGAGATGGGACCAGACTCCGGGCCTTTGGAAACAAGGATCGTCACACTGCTAGAAAGGGCTGGGATAGCGGATGGGCAGCTCAAAAATCCTGTAGCAGTTTAGTTTCGCCGTCTTATAAACGTTGTACGATTGGAGTATGGATAATTTTCTTTATTTCGTAATAATTGTAATTCGATTTGGGTTGCAGTTCAGGACTCGCCGTGTTTGGCAGGAAGTTCGCTCAGTCTGTCATGTTCCTTCAAGCGCTAAGGTATCATTGCTCGCAGGAGGGGCTGATGGACAGTTCGTTAGATGAAGAACTTGGTCATATGGCAAGTGTGTTAGACAGTGCGTACCAGAATAAAGGTGAGTCACAAACGATTCGGCATCTTGTTCCTACTGAGCCATTGTAGTTAGCGTTTTGTGGGACGCGGAGGTTTACGCCGAGGCGATTGGCAAACGAAATGATGGCCAAAATCTGGCAGTCGAAAACCAGTTGGCGGCAAGGTTCCCGCCGATCGATTTATACCGGTACACTGGCAAGGAGTCGCCATCCATCCTCACCAGTCCTACAGTTATAGTTGACTGTCGTGATCGAATCCTATGCTGGTATTTGCCGGGAATCTTAACGCAGCAGCGGAAGGTAACTCTGAAATGTCAGTTTCCTTCGAGTTGGGAATAATTCGTTCACTTCAAGACAGAGATTATTCACTACACGAAGTTGGCAGAACAATTGTTGAACTCGCCGAAGACAAGCAAGAAGGGAGATGTATCATGGCGATGTCATCCCCAGTATTTCAAGTCGCCAAACATTTCTGGATGGTTAAATGTGTCGGCGGCATGGCATCAACAGGGACACGAAGTGAGCTCAATCGGCGAACATTGTTTGTGTCGCTAAACACAATGCATTCAGACAACAGATGATTTGCCTTCTTCATCCCCACTTCTCAAAAATAAAAAACGTGCGGCAACAAGGGCATGGCTGCAGGCCAATAGGCAAACAACAAAGCTCCTCAATTGTTTGCTCGCTATCGTTCATCCAGAACTGTACGCCGCCGGTAGATACGTCATGAAGACTTTGAGAGAGGATGACGAAGTAGTGGATTTACACGAAGGCTTACAGCATTGGTACACCGTCTTCACCGCGATGACATTGATCACAAACAGAGAATCGCCGCTACACCGGGATCCCAAGACCAACGTTCGCTGGTTTGACTTGATGCTTTCTGTGGGCGATTACGAAGAGGCTATTCTCGAGCTGAGCACATTTGGAGTACGATTCCTTTACAATTCTGGTTCGGTATGTTTTCTCAGCGGAAAGTTGGTTCGGCATGGCGTTAGCGCAGCTCATGGAGGGCGGATCTGTTATGTTTATTACATGAGGGAGAGTATGCATGAGTTCTACTCAGCCTTGCCGACCAAGTGGATTGAATATGATAGAGTACTTCGCCATGTATAGATACAAAGTTGAGCAATTGCTTCAGACCACTGCTCCAACAATCAGAATAGCAGAGCCACATTTATTATAACTCGCCGCTTTATCCCCAACCTTATTTGTCAAAGGAACACACTTCCCAATCCCCACCGCAACTACCTTGAGAATGTCATCGAACGAGATTGTGAACAGTATCATTCAGCAAAAAATCTATGTACATGCTGCCAGAGTGAAAGCAGCTCTCGTTCATCCTCTTCAGCCCGATGACTATACCGCTTGGAGGCAGGACTTGCAGACAGAAATGGTATCCTGGTTCTTGGGTTATTTTTAACTTAGCGCTGAGGATGTTCACAGGTTAAAACCGCGCAGCTCATCAAAGGCGGCAAAGCACTTGCTGGCAATACGCTCAAAATTCCTTCTGTCTTAGTTCACATTCTCGAACTCCTCAAGTCGGGCCAAAATGCCGAAGAAATTCGAGACCTTGGGACTCATAAAGCAAGAATGCCATCCAGCGACTGGTCGCCATACATCACCGACGAGATGCCCGACATTGATCTCACTCCGGAGGGTGACAAGTGGTGGTTAAAATACCAACCAGCGGTAGCAACGGACAGCGATGACACCGAAACAGAAGGTATGCCGTGCATGCAGAAAGGTTTTCTTGTCGACTGACCATTATACAAACTACCAATCAGAAGATTTGAAGTTCTGTCCGGTATGTCGATTCTGTCCCAGGTCCATTCGCCGAAAGCTGATCATCATGAAGAGATGTATCATTTGCCAAAAAAACGATGTTCAATGCATCGTGGATTTCAACAAAGCAGGTTTGATCTCGGGCTGTAAAAAATGTCGGCAGAAAAAAAGACGGTGTGTTGCGTTACGGGAGATGCCATCCATCCGACGAGGGAATAAGGTGGAGCACACAGCTGGAGGATGGCAGCATCTCGCTATCAAGCTCCAGGTCAAGCCGAAGTCGGTTGAAATTATACCGGAAGACAGCGACGAAGAACCTACCATGCCTGTCGTGCCACCGAATCCAAAAAAAAGTGAGGTTCTAGCGTCCCAAATTGAACAGGGCACCGCGGTATACGATCCAAGGATACCGGCGTTGAAAATCGGATCAATCAAAGTGAAGTCTCGCCAACCAGGGGAAGAAAATGGTATTTTTCCTATTTCCAATCTGTACGCGTCATCAGGAGACTTAGCGTCTTCGTAGTTATGGTCGTCATTCAACAACCAACTGAGAATGTTTTCAACGAGCTAAACAAACTACAAACTGAAATAGACACAATACGGCAGGAGGATCAAATATTGCGGAACCAGCTACAACAAAACAGAGGGGTCTACACACTCGCATCTCGAAGTCAAGTTCCCAGCGAAGCGGAACAAAAGTTAGAGAGCGTCGTCGATCTCTACAAGAATGTGTCCAGTAGCTCCACTGAGCTTCGGAAACAAATGGGAATGGTCGCAGAACAAATAAAGCAGCTGCGGGATATAGCGCAAGAAGAGGACAGACTGGCGTTGCAGTTGAAGCATGAGTTGAACATCTGACCGGTTTGCAGTTCTTTGAATGAATGTATACATTTGTTACGAGAACACATACAGAACTACGATAACAATCATTTTGCAACTACCGACTCTGCTGATCCATCTCCATCTCCGATTGCAGTTGCTCATCAATGTCCAATTCGGCGAACTTCATCCATGCCGATTTTGATGACGCCAAGAAAACATGTCTGCGGACCGCCTGAATAGCATCGGGAGGTGCGCTATGTCTCGCCACCAATGTCCGGTGTACATCGAGGACCTGCTCCCTCAATGCCTCTGTATCATGGCGTCGAGACAATTGCTTGACCATCCCTTTTGCTCGCCGGACCGCAGTCAATGCCGATTGGATATCTTGTTGCGGGGCCGATGGAATCACGCCGGGAAGGGAAACCTGACGCCGAATATGTTGCGAAAGCTGCACAATATAAGTTCCAGGAGTGATGTAGAAGACTATTCACTTACCAAGGTTGTCACAGCCTTGTCCGACCCACGGTATGTCCAGGAAGCGGTATCTGGATGGTTCATCAGACTTTCTCCTTCTAGCCACCAGCGATCCATATCCGCAGTTCCTAAATCCAAGGCGATTTCATCGGCAAATTGAGTAGTCGGTATCGTAGTATCTTGTTTCCCATGCCGAAGTTCTGAACCTTCGGAGGAGAGAAAGGCGAGGGTTGGCGGGATGGTCAGAAGCATCCCCTGCAAGGTGGCCGCTCCGACGAGCATTGTAACTGCCTTCTGTTACGATAATGAACAAAAGGAAAAGAACATCAACAAGGTTGTACTTACCATCATTTCCTCAACTCTATTCCAGAAGAGTTCCCAAAGCGGAGTGTCGGGTGCGGGGAAGTTCTTGAATATTTCCGATGCCTCGTATGCGATGGTTTGGAGTTGAATATCCACCATGAAGGCGCTCCAGGTGAAATCATTGTCGGCGTTGGTGGGACCAGGAACAACCAAGTTTTCCATGATACGGTAAGAAGGGAGGTTTGTAGGGAGAAAGTAGCTAAGAGTTTGTGGTGACACGAGCAATCTTAAATCTCTGAGTGAGGCGCTCGGCATTCTCCTTCATTGTTTCCCACACCGCACACTCTCTCGCCGCGAGGCAGGCTTTGCCGGTGTCGTTGTCCTTTGCCGCATTGTGCACCGCCTTCCAATTCAAGCTGTGATGGTGGAAAAAATTGACCGTCCACCCCATTTCTGCTTCTAAAAGGGAAGCCTCCTCTTGAAACCGATCCTTCGCCGCTTTGGCACGTAGCCATTGAACTCTGAAAACTAAGAATGATTGATGTCAGAGGTGAAACAATGAAAGATTTGCCGGACGACTTAACACTCCGACATCCAATCATTTTCTTCGGCGTCCGCTGGGATGTCGATGGTCCAAAACCAAGGCAGACTTTTGTTACGCTGGCCTGAAAGTGAAGGATCGATGAGTGTTGTTTGTGAAGTCAAGTCTTCTCTTCTTAATTCCTTGTAAGTGTCGAGAAGTTCGGGTGAAGCGGCAAGAGCAACCATTGCGGTTCTGCATTTCTTGTAGATAGCGGAATGTATCTTGACGGCATCGTCTATGGAATGTACATTATCCCAAGCTCTGGTCTTGCGCTGTTGACTATGGTCGGCATGTCTCACTTGAGTGCGGTATAAGTAGGAGCGGTGGCCGAGATCGATGCGAATTTGATGGAGTGTATCATTTGCCTGTCCTTCACGAAGAACAAGTTCTTTTTCGGCAAGTTCTTCAATACCAAGTTGACGGCATCTCTCCTGCCCATACGAAGAGGGTAGTGATAGCTTTCGATGCTCAGGGCCTAGTTCATCCATCCAGCTATCGGCATCATTCGGCTCGGCGAAAAATGCGGCTGTGTCCTCTTCGAATTTGCGCACTTGAACATCCAGGCGCTGTCTCCGGTTAGCCAATTCAAGTTGCTCTTGAACAGTCGGCGGCTTGGATGTTTTATCGGCAAATGCTTGTACTCTCAGCCTATACAGGCAACAAGATCCAGTTCATTCACAATTAATTAAATACAGATGGACTTACTGGTTCTCCTCTAACTTCAATCCAAAGCTGAGCCATGCCGCAGCACCATTTTCGCCGTTCGAGCCCAATGAATCATTTGTGAGGCGCAACTGCATGTCGGCTTTGGTTGGACCTGCGGTATGTTAGCCTACGGATGCCGAAAATAGCGGTGCAGTACCTTGTTTGAAATGTACATCGAAAATATCCATTGACTTGATGTCTGCTGCACGTTTGGACTGTGCATTCTCCTCAGCTTCACTCCACCTTCGGAGTGTTTCGTCGTCAGCAGTGGCCGAAAGAGAACTATACGCCTGTTTTGCTTCGGAAAGCCCCTTGAGTGCCTTTTTGTATTTTTTACACAACGAGGAGACTTTGTTCCATCAGCTTTGAGAAATTCCGTCGGACAGCTGAACACATACCGATTCTCAACATTTTCTTCCAATTGTTATCCAACATGTGGTCATCTAGAACCTCACGCCGATGAGCCGCTGTCATTGCCCTTGTGCTGCCGCTAATCTCGTTCAACGAAGACCACAGCGTTTCAAGAATTTCGCCGTCCACTTGACCCACGCCAGGAATGTAGTTCGGTGAATATCTTGGGGTGCACGAGTCCTGGTGTGCATGAATGTGAAACAATCCGATTCCCCAAATAATTTGCAAATTCGGTGGAATTTTGAGGGAAGAGCTCTCGGCGATGCGACGAGAAAAGTTGACGCTATACTGACAGGATATGTCATAAAGTACCACAGCCTTTGGGATGCCGTTCAAGCGACTTAGAGCTTTGCAAAGAGCGAAGTCCATGTTTATTTGTCGCTCGCCTTTCTGGAAGTCCACAATGCTGGTTGGAACGAAGCAGCCATGTCTGGCACAGGCTACAGCCCCAATACCTGTAGAGGCAAGATGGCGGTGAGATCCATGGATGCCTTTGACGGCGTGGTGTTCGTTACATGTTGATTTCTACATGAGAAAATAAGCATACTATCGATACACTTCAGCGAGAAATTTACTTACCGGCTGGACATCTCTGGCCGTGGCTAGATGTTCGGCATATTCGCTCAAAGCGGTAAAGTATCCGGTATCTTCTGTCAGATGAATATCCTCATTGTTTCCTCGACCCTTCATATGTTCAGCAGCAAAGTTTCCATCCATGGTGAATACGCGCTGATATTTCCAGTCGTCAGCGTCTATCGCCCAGTCTTCCGGAAGGTTGATGCCGGGCTGTGGGCAGGCAGGGCAGAACAAAGCTAATGATCCTGACGTTTCCCCCTGCTGGGTACCAGCGAGACTGAACTTGATTCTATTTCTGAGGTATCTCCATTGACGCGATATCCTCATCAGCTCACGATAGCGGTCCTACATGTAAATGAAGTGTCAAGCAAGAGCAAGCCTCGAAAAATGATAGCGATATACTGACAGGTTGCAAATGTGGAAATATCGGATCTGTCAGACGCCGAAGATAGTTGAAAAAGCTATTAGTGGCTATCTTGCACTCTAGATTCATGAGTCTGAGGTCGTCGAGTACAGCGAAAGTAAATGCAGTCCTCGGCGAACGTTGAGTGGCAGGGTATAAGCCCATTTTCAATAGCTGTTTGTGAATGGAATCGGCACCTGGGCAAGTGCAGGGCCGAATAGCCAGATTGTGGATACCGGTACGATCGACAATGGTAAAAATCGGATTGCCTTCTGAATCCAATCGCCGCTTTTTATTCGAACTTTTGTCGTGCGCTAAGGAGGCGAGTATGTCGTCAACCATAGGCAGATCTTCAGAATCAGGGATACCGGATTTATCCATACTCTCTTCATCTTCATCATCAACATCTTGCCAATCACCCTCAGCAGTGCTCAGAGCGTTATCGCAGGGGAGCCCTCCGTGACCTAGATATAGGATGACGCCTGATGCCGACAGTGTGGAGGGGGCGAAGTACTCGCCGCGCCACATCTCGACCCTATGAAAGGGACAGCGAAGATGAGAAGAACGGCAACAGTCGGTGCAGAACAAAGGTTTGCCGAAACAATCCAGACATCTCCAATTTCCCTCCCTACGACATCCTTTGTGGCACAGGCGATCGGCGGGATGACCTTCATGTTGAATTAATATGTCGAGGTAGTCATCGGCGAAGGGTAGCCAATCTCTCATAAATTCTGTCTGTCCCTGTCGTGTATTAATGTTATTTTCTTGCAAGATTCCAATGAAATTGAAGTCCATGCCTGTTTCTCCTTTCGTGTATGTGGAGGGACCGCCATGGTCCCGCTATCATGAATATGGATATCATCGTTGTCTTCCCATGCAATTTGCACCGAATCGCCATCCTTGTGCTGAAACGGAATGGAAGAATCTCGAGGGGACTGCTTTGATGGTTCACTTTTTTGGGGTTTAAATACCGTCCGTGTTCCTCGGCGAGTTCGTTTTTCTGCTAAGTTGATGTGGATGGTGTTGCCGGTCTGCACCTGTCGCCGGCGAGGTCCCACCATCTGGGTCTGAATGGAAGAAGGAGACCGTTGTGGCGTGTTTAAGTCGTATTTAAATATACTCTCATGCGGCCATTTTGACCCGGAGAAACTCCCTGTATAATTATTTTCCCATGCAAGCTTCGCCGAATGTAATGACGCCATCGTGTACTTATTTCGAAGCCTAGATGAACCCCATTTGCCGAGATTTATCCCTAAGGCTGACCGTCGGCGATTGTTGAGATTGCATTCTTTGTGCCTTCGATCAAAGCGTCACAGACAATCAGAAAATGATCGACTTCCACTTCATAAGAGAACAATAGATTGCAGCCCGGCATCCGAAACTCCACTCCACTGAACAACATGCTCATCGTTGTGCCATGCTTAGCGACCTTTTCAAGACCTTTTCAAGACCTTTCCAACTCATAGTTAAACCGTGTCCCAAACGGTCGAATAGCGCATCGTGCGACTTATCACTCTATTGCAGTCAATTCTGGATATGCCGCCGGCCCCTGATGCCCCATCGTCACACATACCCTCACAAGACTTGCTCAATCGGCTTCTTTCATCGGAGTTGAACAGACAAGATCAAGATGCACCCTCGCCGTCTTTATGCTCGACCTCATTCATGAGAGCCGAACTGGATGGCCTGCTGTGTTCAGACCTGAACCGATCGCCGCCATCGCCATCGCCGCCGCCTTATCAAGATGCACCCACGCCGTCTCTATGCTCGACCTCATTAATGAGAGCCGAACTGGATGGCCTGCTGTGTTCAGACCTGAACCGATCGCCGCCATCGCCATCGCCGCCGCCTTCCGCTATCCCTCCGTCCCAACCTAGGACGTTGTCCACATTTTTGCAGTTGGTGAAAACGAATGAGCGAGGGAATTGGATGGCCGGTGTGGATTTGATTGAGGATCTTCAGCCAAGTCTAGCCGCAGTGGACGAGGATGAGCTAGAGGAGCTCGAGTTGTCAGAAGACTCAGAACCGGAAGGTGAGTGACTTTTTACAATCATCTCTATAATGACTAAACATATTTGGACTACAGATACTTCATCTTTGAACATCCCAATGTCGGCCACCGGCGAAGAATTCTCACAACAGGAATTTCTCCGGCTCGAATCTCACCTCTACCACATGATCGGCCAATGGCGACACAAGGAACTCGATGAAGCAGAAACTCTCAGAATTCTGTCATACAGGAAACGGCAACTTATCGCAAGATATTCGGAGGTGTTGAGAGATGAGTTGAAACTCTGGGAGATTACGGAGCAGTTGGAAGCTTCCGAGAGATTCTTGACGGGTAGAGTATAGAAATGGTAGCCTACTTTCGCCGATGAGTCGCAGACAAGCATGTATCTAGGCAAACGTAAACAGAGGTTTCGGCGTCGTGCGCTTTATTGAGTTTCATGTACATGTTGTCCAGGCTCAGGTGGACACACTCGCTCATTAGTGGCTTCGAGGGACGCCATCTCAAGGATAGAAAATCTTAGCGGTGTGGTTGATTAGGGAAATAAATCTACGAATAAGTGATACATCTAGATTGTGAAGCTAGGAATCGGAAGCACGATGTTCATCAGATTAAAACATCGTTCTATAACTTTCACCTGCTGCCCCATGCTCCGCTCCTCCAGTTCCTGCTTCTCTATCTCCATGAGTAGCATGTTCAGCTTCTCCGTACGTTGTCGAAGTTCTTCCTCGTTGCTCGCTATGCGACATTGCAGCTCGTCGAATCTCTTCGCGACGGATTCTAGCTCGACGGCAAGACGCTGGTGTACAGCTTCATCTTCTGTGTTCGACTCCCGAAGGTGACGGGGAGGAATGCGGATGTATATATTTTCTTCGGCTTTGCGTCGCCGTCCATTCCTTGCTGTCGTCCCGGCATCCAAGCGTGAGCTGGTACATGGCAGGCTTACAAGTATCACATACCTGGCCTCGCCGCCCTTACCGTCGAACCGTTTGTTGGTTGACTCTCTGCAGCCCCATTTTGTTGTGCAGGGCTGCTGCGAATAGCGAAACGAACTCTTCTGGTCTTCGTTTTGCTTTTTGGATGCATGGAGTAGAGGAGTGGGATACGGCGAACGAAGAAATCGTGTGGTGGGGAGGAATAAGTGATGAACTCTGGCACAGGCATGTATTTGGCACAATCAAGTGTACTCAAACATGTGTGGATGAAAAGTTCTATTGTGAATGACGTCGGTTAATGGGGTGTGGAGTTCGACCGTGCTTTGGTTCCACACTTGTAATTCCACACCGGTCCCAACACTCTTACTCCTAGATTAGATACATCAAACATTTAGTGTTCTCTATTCCACAGTAAGATCAGTAGTACCAAGCCCTGTTTTGTATAGTTGAAAGAATGTGGACTCGATGACGTTGCAACTGGTTGACGATGCCAACACAAAGACGCCGATGTTTGCCATGTTGCTTTTCGTTATGGAGAGCGCTAGCCGAACCTTGACACACGCCGCGCGCCCCTCGCCGATCGAGATGGAAAGTGGGGTGATGCGGCTGTGGGTAGTAGGTACAGCCGGCGGTAACGCTAGTGCCATAATATATTAGATGTAATTTTCTATTTACTGTCCTCCTTGTTGTCGTGTCGATGTCCCGTCGTCCTAGTCGTTTCCGTCCTCCGTGTCCCCATCCCCGTCCTCTTCGCGTACCACCCTCACTCACATCTGACCGTCCCGGACAATCACAAGAGCAGTGTGCAGAAGCGATCACGCAATGTGGACGGTCGTCCACGTTGCATGATCGCTTCTGCCCCACAGCGTGTTGCCTGGGTTGCCGTCTTCTGTCTTCGTCGTCGGCGTCGCCGCTGTTTCGCCGTATCAGAAGCGGCGTCGTCGTCTTCACATCGTCATCGGGTGGTCGGCATCCATCAGGACACGGTGGTGGAGAGGGAGAGGAGGGAGAGGGAGAGCGGCGTCCTCGATGTCATCGGGTGGTCGGCATCCATTAGGACACGGTGGTGGAGAAGGAGATGAGGGAGAGGGAGAGGGAGAGAGTGCCGTCCTCGGGTGGTCGGCATCCATTGGGACACGGTGGTGTGTCCTCGCGTCGAAAGCATTATGGGAGAGACCTGGAATGAGAAAGTGAGGGTGTGAGGGAATGAGAGTGGCGGGAACGCACCTCGTCTTCGCGTTCGTCACCGTCCGTCTCCGTCTCCATCGTCCTCGTCGCGCTACCGCCATCTACCATTTCCCTGGTTTCGTCATCGTCGATGATGCCGTGGGTGAGGGAGGGAGTGAGTGAGTGTGAGGGTGTGTTTTGTCGTCGACGTTGTGGTGAGGAAGGAGTGCCGGGTGAGAGAGAAAGAGGGGAATGACAAGTTGACAACACACCGAGTCGTTGCCGTCGTCAGCGTGCGTCCCCGCGCCCTCATCTTTGTCGCGGCGTCCCTTTCCACCTCGCCCTCGTCGCGTCCTCGTCACGTCTCCAGTTGGCGTCGTGCCGTCGTCGCGTCGTGTCGGCGTGAATGGGGTCGTGTCGTCATCTCGTCGCTGTGTCGGCGTAGACGGGGTGGGCGTGGGTGAGGGACAGAGATGTGGGGAGAGATGGGTAAGGGAGTGAAAGAAAGGGAGGGATGTGGACACGCACCTCGTTGTCGTCGTCAGCTCGTCTCGTCGTGTCCTTGTCGCGTCGTCGTCGTTGTCGTGTTAGCGTGGACGCGTTTTCGCCGTAGGGGAAAGGTGGGGAGAGTGGAGTGAAAAACTTGCGTTAGCGCGACTTCGGAACGTTTGAAGGCGACGCCGCGAGGTGGAGGATGGGTGGGTGGTGAAAGGGATCGAGATGGCGAGGTTGAGGTCGATAGCGCATTAAGACAGCGAAAACCGTATTTCCCAGTCCTTTTGCAAAGGTGAAAAGGGACTGGGAAAAACTGTTGCCGCTGCAGATGGGGAGGGTGAGTGAAAGACGGCGAGCCATAGCGAAAGCGACGGCGAAATTTTATAAGGTTGAAGCGGAGTTTGAAAAAAGCGTTAGCGCCACATTGGAATGTTTGAAGGCGAGGTGGAGGATGGGTGGGTGTGAAACGGTTCAAGATGGCGAGGTGAAGGTTGATATAATGTTAAAACAGCGAAAACGGTATTTCGCTGCAGAAGGTGAGGATGAGTGAAAGACGGCAAGTGAAGGCGAAAGTGACGGCGAAGATATTTAAAGTTGAAGTGGAGGTTCGGTAAGATAAATTATACTTGTTACCGTTAATCGTCTCGCTATCATCCGATCACTCGAATTTGTAAAACGGCCAATATAAATTCTATACTTGCGATTTCCTCATTCACTATTAAGTTTGTAACGGATAATAATACCGGAAAAGTCCCGCTTTCGGACACGATGGAATAAATTTACATCGGCGAAATAGAGACATCTAACTCATGGGCCATTCGGCAAGATGCCGAGCAATGCCGGATTATACTCATTGGCCGATCGGCAACATGGCGAGCAGCACTGGTCGGCCAATCAGTCAAATACGGGGTACAGTGACAATTAGTTAGTCGGCCGATCGGCAACATGGCGAACAACACTGGTCGGCCAATCAGTCAAATACGGGGTACAGTGACAATCAGTTAGTCGGCCGATCGGCAACATGGCGAACAACACTGGTCGGCCAATCAGTCAAATACTGGGTACAGTTATAATTAGTTAGTCGGCCGATCGGCAACATGGCGAACAACACTGGTCGGCCAATCAGTCAAATACGGGGTACAGTGACAATTAGTTAGTGGGCCGATCGGCAACATGGCGAGCTGATCAGTCAACTGCGGTATACAGTCTTAGTACCAAGCTAATGGGCAGATCGGCAATATGCCGAGTTCCGGTTGTATCGGCCACTCTGTTGTTCGCCGAGATTTTTACTCCATCGGCCGACGTTGGCTGTCCGGTCAGTTGCGGCAATTTGGCACATGGGCTAGCCGGTCATTTGCCGAAAAAATGTACTGCATTATGTGTTAAAGCATCCACAAGGTGATGAAGAGCACCATGAATACGAAAAGATTGGGGACCAGATCCTTGAAGAGCTTGATTATCTATGTCAACACCAACTAAAGTAAAGGCCAAGGCATTGTTGTACTGGAGAATTTTATTTCTGAACTAAGTAACATTCTGAGGGTCATCAAGATGCTGGCCATTGTTGAATAGCAGGAAGATTGACTTGGCCTTGAAGACAACATATGCCAAAGCGAGGATTACGGACACCAGAGTTAGAGAGCTTCTCAGAGAGGAAATGTAAAGCATGACACTTTGGATACTGGATATTCATAAGTCCTAAAGAGTGAATTTCAATGGGCTCAACATATGGTCTACCACCAGGTGGAATGTGATTTGGGAGATGAGGCATGGGATTAGGGTCTGAGTCTGGGTCTGGGTCTCCTAGTCCTGGTCCTTGTCCTTGTCCTGGTCCTTGTCCTGGTCCTGGGTCTTCTGGTCCTGAATCTCTATCTTGCTGTCTTGCTTGATCCTGTTCATACTGCTCTGCTGATCTCTGACTATATTCTCCCAAGGCTTCTAAAAGCAAGGCCTGAGACAGCTGTTGAATTTTCTCAACCTCAAGTTGTTGTTGATTTCTATGTTCCTCTTCTGCTCTTTGTAATGCTATTTGCCTTTCCATCTCCAACTGTTGATGCTGCAATTGTTGTTGTTGCAGATTTTGCTGCTCTAGTTCAAGAAGTCTTTAATGATGCAATTGCTATTGCTCCACCATTTGAAGTCTTTGTTGATGAAGCTGCTGCTGATGAAGTTGTTGTTGCTCCACCATTTGAATTCTCTGATGATGAAGCTGCTGTTGATAGATTTCCTGCCTTTGTATCATCTGAAGCCTTTGATTATGCTGCTGCTGATGTTGAACCAGTTGTTGTTCCAGAGCCACTTGTGCCACTTGATGTCTATGATGATGATATAGCTGCTCTCTTATTGCTGCTAATATCTGTTCCTCTGCAAGTCTTCTATTCTCCTGTTCTTGCTGTAGCTGTTGCAATCAAAATTGCTCCTGTTGATATCTCTCCTGTTCCATCCTTTCTCTTTCTACTTGAGCAATAGATAGATTAAGGGGATGAAGTGTTAAGGGATGCATAGCAGATACATTAGATGTTTGATGTTGTCTTTGATTGCGACACTGCTGATGTGTATTACTGAAGTTTTCAAGTAGACGGGCATTATAGTCTACATGAGCAGGAGCAGGAGCAGGTGGTGGTGGTGGTGGCAAGGCAAATGACTGATAGGATATTGAAGATGGAAGTAGTGGTGGTAGTGCAGCATTTTGAAAGTAAGGATTCATTACTCTGTTCCTATGTATTTGTTGCATGTCATGATGAGCAATCAAATGCCTAGGTATTCCAGGATATTGTTGTACAAGAACAGGTGGATGCATCTATAGGTTGAATTTAATCCAATTGTTATATTGAATATTTCAATAATTGATACACTAACTACTAAAGCAGCAGGTATATTTTGTTTGACATGATGTGGATGGCGACGATTTGGAGGAGACCCAAGTAGACATTGATCACGTTCAGCTTGGCGAGCAGCACTCAAAGTTGAGCATATTGAGGAGAAGTAGGAGGTGATGACCTTGATGTTGACATATCATTTAATATAATATGAATACATGAAGAAATTGCAAGAACTCACATGGCACACTCAAAGTTGTAGAATATCTCTCAGAGTCCTAATGAACAGAGCCTTGGCAAGATCCAAGTCCAGAGAAAGAAAAAAATCCAAGATCCAAGTCCAAGAAAAAGTTTTGAGGCTTTGATGTGTTGGTAGTGACTAAAATGGTTATCCTATAGCAGAAGTATGACAGAACAAAGGACAAAATGTCCAAGACAAATTGAATGGCAACTGCAAGAAGCAAAGCTCCTCTCACCAAACACATCTCTATTCTGTAGTACTATCAGAGGTCCCAGCCCAAGGAATGGGTTTAGCAACCAGCGGACACACAGAGTTGAATCTGTGAAGCTGGGGAGTAGGGACTTGACAAGCACTTCTTTCCACTAAGGGTCTTTGCCTCCAACACAAATGGTGAAATCCAGGCTAAAATGCCTAATCCAAGATCTACACTTTCACAGTGTATGCTAAAACTAAAGGCAAGAATGAATTTCCATATAACATCATAAAATAGAATATAAACATACAAAAAACAAAACAAAACAGAGCCCTAGTAGAATGACTTAAAATTTAGTATCAGCCTATAATATATCATATCATATACCTAGCCCTAATGACATAGACATAGCCATTCATGAATCATAAGCCAAGTGTAAGCTCAAGATGATAAACACTGTATACCAGATACTCTTTGCTTGAATAACATAGATATCCTATCATATATAAAGAACATACCTGATATAGATCTATAATAAAGGTGACAAGGTCAGAAGTGATGAGTCTCCAATATTAAGAATACATACCACCCAAAATTACTCCAGAGAAACTTGATCTGATCTTTTATTGGATTAATATCAAAAAATAATAGGGATCATCAGAAATGAGAACTTCACCAGAAAATACTGTTCTCACAGCTACTGACATATACTGACATCATTTTGCATCATCAGAAATAAATACATACCTACCACTTTCACAAAAACTGGAATATCATAAATATCAGTTTGCATGCATCAGAAATGAGTGCCTACCACCAGAAAATACCCCAAATAGGCTTGATCTGTCATCAGATCAACATTAAAAACATCAGAAATGAGTACTGACCACCACAGAATGCTTGATTAGTTATCTCTTATCAGATCAACATCAATATCAGTGAATTTCGATGCTAAGCACTATTATTTCAGGTTCCAGACTTACACAGATTACACAGATTGTATTTCTGAGTAGTCCTGAATTTTCATGATTTTTTCCGTATTTTTTCTGAATTTTAGAAGGACAGAATGAGATACACAGTTGTGATAGTGGAAGTGTGTAGACAAAGTGGAAGCAGACGGATTACATAATGCGGACACCACGACTGACACTTTGTGGGCGACACTTGCAACAGGTGCCATGTGGCACACGTGGCATTGCCGAAATAACTGAACAACTGAATGGATTACCGACATAACTGAAAAGAGCGAAAATACTGAAAATACTGAAATACTTGAAATAGGTGTCAGCCCAAATTCACACTGAATTCACACTCCTCCTTCGCCCAGTGCTTCTTTAGATAGATGGATGCTACAGTCCCAATGATCTGGCTCAGAAAACCAGTTGCCCATTGGACTAAAAGTCGAGAGGTAGACATTATGATATTGAAACACGGCAAATGCCTCGACACTCTTAGTATATAAAATGCTAGTAGAGCTCGGGGCTCATAACCTATCGAGATAGCAGGTCTCGATGTGGAGCACAGTAGCCTAGTGGGAACTAAGAGAACAGTGGAAGATACTTACTGTTTATAGTCCTAAGGGAACAAACAAGTAATAAGGGTATTGCAAGAGTCTAGTGATTCGAGCAAGAGCTTATGTGTGAGAGTGATGGAAAAATAAGTCGAAGACTCATTATTTTCCTAGAGCGAATGCTCCAAGTTTATATATGATACAGAAATGTTTGTATCTATGTATGTATATCTCCTATAAAAGGGAAATAGAGATAGAACTCTATAGAATGTCAAAGAAGGATGACGAAGATATGAGTCATCTGCAGTAAGTTACTGCTATTGTCCAATGGCGTTAAAGCCTTATCTATGTGATGAGTAACATGAATAGTGTAAGTAAAGATAAGAAAGATAAGTGATAAGTGAGTCATATCAGTGAGTCATAATGATGAGTCACAATTGAGTCACAACGTGTCACAGTGCGTAACACATCAGAATCATGGTATGGATTGAAATGAATCCATGATTCTCAACACTCCACATCAAGACTTGCTATCTCAATACTACATCAACATGTTGTCACCACAGTCATTTCATTGTTATCCACACTGTTACATCATTAAGTATACCTCATGGTAGTAGAATGTATGTAGGTAATGCCTCATGTAGTCCAGATGTATGTAGTTATTCCTAATGTATAAATACTTGAGTCGGTCGTAGCTGGTAGGCCCAGCTTTGACCTCTTGAGCCTTTGCACCAAAGTCCCTTGCATTTCCCCTCCACTCTTATTCTTCCAAGTGTGTGGTATTAGCCCCCAAGTGGTAGTCCAGTAGTCTGCCAGCTCCAGTTTACTTCATTAGGTCAAAGCTGCCCATACACTTCAGGGCTTCGTCATTAGCATTGCTGTACACCGCCACGTCTTGTCGCACACATACTTGGATCCCAGAGTTAAGGGAATTGCTTGCTCAGTTAAGAACTGTTGATTGCATGATCAATCCCAAGATAGCAACTCAGACTAAAGACACTGTGTTGGGTTCATATGACTGTTGTAAATCACTGTCACCGACCGACCGACCGTAGTCTGGAAGCACAATCCGACAGCAGTCCGGCATCACCAACAGTCAGGACTAGAGTCCAGACATACCGGCACTCGGACTAAGGTCAGGTGACCTACCCTCAGCCCTCACCCTCGACGTCACTACATTACCATGACGTCCACACCATCATTTCATTATAACTCACTCTTTACATCATTATGTAGACCTGAGGTCATTTAGAATGTACATATGTAATACCTCATGTAGTCCGCATGTATTTAGAATAGTCCGGTTGTATAAATACTCAAGTCGGTCATAGCTTAGACCCAGCTTTGACCTCTTGAGCTTATTGCCAAAGTCCTTAGCATTCCTCTACATCTTCTTTACTTTCCAAGTGTGATCGTTAGCCCCCTGGTGCTAGTCCAACAGTCCAACCGGACTTCAGTTACTTCAACGACCCTCAATCCTGTTTTCTTTGAATGGGTTTAGACCTCATTTGAGAGGACACTGCCATTCCGCTGGAAATAGTATCAAACCCTACCCTGTACATAGTGGGTCAGCACACACTTTAAATCAAGCGTAATTGGTTTTAGGTGTGCATGATACCTGTGACGCACATGGGTCATTACATTCCTCCAAAATTGTAATGCCGGCAGGCTAGATCTTAGAGAAAAGATTGAATCCATCTTTCCAGGCTCCCCCTATCAACACATGCAGACGCTCGTGATGTCTGACCCTTTGTTTCTTTTACAGGTCTTACTCTGGAGTGTGCAATCTCTTCGTGAGTACCCCTCTGACCGGACTAACATCATCACAATTAAGAACTGATGTTGACGACTGTTCTCCTCCTGCTCGTCAGAACTGAGGGATGTTTTGATTAGGCAGATGTATGGGCAAACAATCCATAAAGGGTTCTTTTCTTGTGATGTTGAAACTGAGAATTTGCCAGGCACTCTCAGGAGCAGAAAGATATTGGTAGTCCTTGACCTCATCACATGGAATGGGCTAAAGAGGGTTCTCAGCTTCTTGAGTGAGGGTGAAAAAGGAGGTGTCTGGCTCTTTGTACAGATATTTGTAAAGGTACGTGAACACTTTTGTGGTGAAAGCAATCTCGAAGTGAAAATGACAGTCTGTGACAGTAAGCAGAGCAGGGCAATGAAGTATAAACCAAACATCTTCCGCATTTCGATGACACCATTGGATGCGATAGAGTCAATACATTTGAAAGAGGGCTCCAGTTGAACCTTGGTAGACGGACCAATGTAAGAAAGTGATGTATAACAAAGGAGAAATATTAACCTTGAAGATGATGTGTGTATGAGGGAACCCTCTTTTTTGAAACTTGATGATCTGAATCATGTACACTACCTGCCTGAATGATGAGCACAGGATACACAACACTTTCTCGAGATGCAACTTGAATACTTGAGCCGCTATGACCAGTTGATCAGAGGCATTCTGTCCTGGTAGTAACAGAACAGCTTGAACCTCTGGCCAGTCGGGATTGAAGGTCATGGTGCAGAAGAAAGTCGGCTGTCCAAATTTGCAACCAAGAGCCATTGTGTCAGCTGTCTTCTCAGACATCCAAGCATGCAAATCAATGAAGGTAGAGGGAAGCTTGATGGTGGGCTCTACACAGAGTGCGAGAATTAGAAAGTTTCCCACCTGAAACCCATATTCTGAACACCCAAAAGGATGCTGAAGACACAAAACTGTGAGATACATAGGTAGATGAAAGGAACATTACATCAAAGGTGTGTAATGCAAATAATACAATAGTAACATGAACATCATGGGGCATGAACAGCTTTTATTTTCAACTGCTGCTACTAAGTGTCACAAGTGTAGCAAAAAGATGTGGCAAAGACTTAGAGAGTTTTTAAGTGAGACTGTTATATAAGCCCAAGTTCCCACACTTGATGTTGAAAAAAGCGGACATGCTGACAAATTTATTTGTAACTATTTTTACCCTCCACACTATATAAGCAACTTAGGTCGAAGATTTTGTTCCCACTCTCTCTTTCTTCCCCACTTTCACCATCCGCCACCCACCACCCACCACCTACCACTCACCACACATCACACATCACACATCACTCATTTATGTTTTTTATTGTTCTTATACTCGTCATCACTCACTCACTTATAATGGTAAGTTAATTAACGTGGATTATAATTCATTACTGACTCGTTTGATAGCATTTTTGTACACTTGGTAAGCTTTTTCCTACACTTCGCTTTTTGTACACTTTGTACACTTTTGTATACACTTGGTAAACTTTTTTACTCTTTTTTTGTGTACACTTAGTACACTTTTTCCTACACTTTTTCGCTTTTTGTACATTTGGTACACTTTCTCCTACACTTGGTACATTTTTTCTCCTACACTTTTTTATACACTGGGTAAACTTTTTCCTACACTTTTTTGTGTACACTTGGTACACTTTGTCCTACACTTTTGTACACTAGTAGTGTGACAAGCATGTATATTAGATGATGCTAAATGATTATCATTGTTTGTGTCATTGTTTGTGTTTTTCTGATTATTAAACTGTTCAACATGTCCACTAATCTCATGAATGATATTATAAATTGTCCAACATACTACTAACATGATGCATATCTTGTATAAAGACAATAAATCAGTTGGATAATTGAGCATATCACATAGAATTATTGTAGATTATAGTGTTTACATTATCTCAATCATTAAACAGATTAGTACAAGGGACTATAAAATCCTAGGGATTTGAGTGAATCCTGATAATATCTATAATATGTGGATTATCAGGAATTATCAGGAATTATGAGCAATTACCCAGGAGAGGGTTTTTCTGATAGGCTCATGGTTATGTAGTTGATGAAAGTGGTGAGGATGCAGCTGATGTGTATGCATCTGATGTGTATGTGTTACAAATCCTTCATTTTCCACTTCTCGAAGTCACGTGACCTGCTTAGTCAGCATCACGTAACCTCTTTTATACTTCACCTTTCGTTTCTCACTTTTTACTTTTCCAAGTCACGTGACTTGCACAGCCATAGGTCACATGACTTATCCTGGTAGCACCCGTTGAACACTTAACTATATTAAGTAGCACAGCTTATCCAGACCGGCCCTAAGCTGGTCTGTGCGCATGTATCAGTAGTATAAATACTTGAATGCAGCAACAGAACAAGCCAGTCTTGTTCTGGTTGGATTCCCTCCATCCTACACATTCCCCTCCCCGTGTCTTTGTAATTGTTGAGGTGCCATAGTCCTTGTTGGATCTAGGTTGCCTTCAGTATGCAGCTGATGAAGAAGAAGAACAGGGCTAGTACATGTTCTGAGCCTTTCAATCACATTTGCAACTACTAGACTATTTACCCAGAAGCACGAAAATATCCCTCTGCCTTATTCAGAGTGACAGCATGGCAAGCAACATCAATGGCACAAAGAGTGGTGTGTGTGCGATGACAACAAAGGTAAGCTTTCATGGATGAGAAAGCCCAATGGGATTACAGTCTGGAGAGTAGGGGGGTAGAAATACAAGCCTGCACTCTGTAACCATGCCCATCAGGTAAAACCACTCGAACATAAGTACTATTTAGTACGTGCATCATCTTCAACAAGTTTCTATCTATCCTCACTATGGTGAATGCGACAATTATCAAGAACAAGAACACTGCGTGGGTCCGGATATGGATTTGTCAAAGGAATCTGTTGCAGCCACGATGCCAGTGATACATGCAATGGAAATAAATGAATAAAAACTTACAACGAGCTCACAGAGAAACTGAACAAAATGGACACTAGTCACTGACCCCTCAATTTCATGAGCAATGATACTGTCAAGGGTAAGGACCAGTAGGAGGGAGTAGCACATCCCTCAAATAAAGCACCTTCGGGAAACACATCTCCCACCTTTGGATGAATACCCCATTGTTCGCCATGTAGTCCAATCATCCTTGCTAGCTTTGTCTCCAAACATGAGCGATGATCTCCGGATCTGGTGTGATATCTACAATAAAGTTCTTGTAAGCAGCATGTTTGAGGAGATTCCATTCAAGTGCATGGCAGGAGAGAAGCCGAGACGCAGAAGAGTGCAACAGAGAGTGGGAATGGACACAACGACATCACATTGACTTGATAACTCCTGCTGCAACTCGTCTAGGTAAAGGGTATCAGACTGCTGGTACAGAGCCTTGATGAAATTGAGATCTTCAAATGTGAGCGAACAAGGCTGTGCTTGTTTTTGAGACTCATCAAAAGTGTGATCTGAGTCATCCGAATCAGTGTCAGCCATAAGGCTTTGAAGGGTGCTGTAGACAAGTGTTTTCTTGACTCCCAGAATGCTGCAGATCTCTGGGACACTGTAGTCCTGCTGAAAATAGAGAATGGGTATTCAATCTTTGAGATCTAACAAGATCATATAGGGTGGCATGGCAGTGAGTGCAATTGTTGTCAATGTGCACTACACTCGCCTCAGGTATGCGGTTACAGGGTCTCGACTCAGCACATATTGGCACTATCAAAATCTGTTTTACAATTCCACATATTTATGAAAACAGCTGTAATCAACTTGAATTATAATTCATTACTGACTCGTTTGATAGCATCTGTGTATACTTGGTAAGCTTTCCAAGTGTAGGAGAAAGTGTACCAAGTGTAATTATAATTCATTACTGACTTGTTTGATAGCATCTTTGTACACTTGGTGAGCTTTTTCCTACACTTTTTCGCTTTTTGCACACTTGGTACACTTTCTCATACACTTGGTACACTTTTTCTCCTACACTTTTTTATACACTTGGTACACTTTTTCCTACACTTTTTTGTGTACACTTGGTACACTTTTCCCACACTTTTTCGCTTTTTTTGTACACTTTTCTGTACACTTGGTACATTTTGTCCTACACTTTTTTCGCTTTTTTGTACACTTTTTTGCATACACTTTTGTGTACACTGGGTACACACTTGTTTTGTACACATGTGATATAGAGTTTTGATGTAGGAATAATAAATGTTTTATATAATGTTGTGCAAACATGTAGTGTTTCGAAGTCCAGTCGCATAACTGATAAAAAACCGTAACTTAACCGAACCCCCTGACCGCTTGTAACTGCTTAAAGAGGTTTGGTTATGCCCAATTACAGATAGGTGCAGTTAGGGTTACAAGAAATCTCGAAATTTTCAAAACTGGACAAACACCGGTTATGGTGGCTGTGCTATTTACACCCCTATATCCCCTACATTTCCCCAATTTATCCATATTTTTTGCGTATTTTTCCATCAAGATTTGACTTTGATATCAATATATTTAGAATTTATCCACATGGAGGTCGAGATTGCTTGTATCTCAGGTGCATCACTACCGATTGGCCTCAGAACTTGGTCAGATGGTCGATAAGGGTGTCGACTACATCCGGTACAGCCATTACTAAGCGTGGGAACCACTTCCTAACGAGTCCGAGATTGAATATTCTGGCTACTTCAAGCACATATTTGAGAAAATCTTAAAATGGCAATATCTCGAGATGCTGTGAACCGATTAATGTAACGAAATTATGGACAGAAAGCTATGAGTGCGTGTGAATATTCGGCCACCACAAAACCGGTCATAACCGGCTACCGAACCGAGGAAAACCGATTGAAACCGGTTTTTTTCGGTTCAGTCTATATTTTGTCCAAATTAGGAATTTCCATAACCGGTCAAGGTTTCGGTTATGCCCAAATAAGGCAAATAACCGAACCGAACCGGACTTTAAAACACTACAAACATGTGTGTGCATCATCAACATTATGTTCATAATATATGTGTAACTTCCTTCTGTCATAACTCAAGATAATCCTACAGTTATACATGTAGACTTAATTAAAGTAGTTTCATAGCAAAATGGTATGTAATTGCAACATTTCTGATGTAATCTGATAACATTTACAAGATCAAGATCTCATGGATGGTGCCACCGTGCAAGTAGTCACCATGAAAGAGAGAGGCAAAGCAGAGAGATAGAGTGTGTCTGGAATGTGGGTTATGTAGTTCCAGTGAGGAGGTGCAATGACGTTCAATGACGTGTGATGACAATCAGAGCTGAGTGGAGGCGGACACCACTTCTAATAGCAGCATGGTGGACGTGAAATTCTGCTGATGGAGCCAAGGGGCAGAAAAGGAGAGTGTTGAGTTTGCTGTGTGGGCAACACAGCATGGAGCCAGAGTGGCGCATTCCCCGTGAGCTGACTACCTTTCCATCCCTCCTACCACACAATCATTGATGTCAAAGCAGCAAGGAGGTGTGATGACTCTGTTTGATGACATGCAATGTGACGATTGGTGTCAAGCTGTTGTGTTCTGCTGACAGAGCAAAGCCTGAGGGGTGGAAAAGGAGACGGCAAGCTGTGATATGCAATGATGATCAGTGCCGAGCTGTGGCAGGCACCACTCCTATAGCGGCCCACTGGAGGCCAAATTCTGCTGACGGTGTCAAGCAAGCTGTGTGTTACGATTGTCTCCAAGACTCTCTATGTATCTCTTTTCCCTTTCTTTCTCTTTCGCTTATCGCCTCTACTTCCTGTTCACGATGTACCATAGACCTCGGGTGATTT
>JBBPPE010000020.1:0-20651 GCA_038091835.1 Leccinum ochraceum
CTTGGATGTGGAGTGATCGTGTCACGGTTGACGGTTGGATGCGGGTTTGGTCGGGCGCAGGATGAGTTGGGTCACAGGGTGGGTTTGTTCTGGCGTGAGGTTTCAAGTTGTTCCGGTGCGGGTTTGATTGGACACTGGACTCGTTTTTTTGTTGTTACGTGCACGTCTATAGCCACTATCATTAGCAGCTATATTGTTCTATATAGCCTCTACTAGAAAATCCTACGTGTGCTACAGATTGCTACCATGGC
The DNA here is from genome assembly GCA_038091835.1 of Leccinum ochraceum. NCBI lineage: Eukaryota > Fungi > Basidiomycota > Agaricomycetes > Boletales > Boletaceae > Leccinum > Leccinum ochraceum. The sequence goes on from JBBPPE010000020.1 coordinate 252, forward strand.
TATGAGATCTACTTTGGCTGCTTTGAGAAGCTATATAGCAATAAGATGAGTGCTACATGATGCTACGGTTGGCTATGAGATCTACTTTGGCTGCTTCGAGAAGCTATATAGCTAATAAGATGGGTGCTACATGATGCTACGGTTGGCTATCATAGATGTGCCTCAAGTTTAAGCTGCTATAAAGTAGATACTATGCGACAGCAACTACACAGACTACAAGAACTATGTAGCACTATATAGTATTTGGATTTTTCCTGATGACTACAACCCCCGTCCTCCACCCTAGCGGCCGATCAGAAGAGGCACTGGCGGTAATGTTTAGGTAACAAATGTTCCTTTGTACTTTGCTCGATACATATCCGTGTGTTCCTAGATCACAAGACAGCGAATGAGCGGCCCCGCGGTGATAACCACCTGACAACCAGCACAACAGCCAGCACATATGCGATCCCGCTTCTCTTGAACGGAATACGTTGACCGTCATAGATGCTTCGCAGTACTAGGAGGCCAGGCTATGAGTTCAACGTAGCGGACTTGCAACGGACCGTCGCTTCCTCCTCAAGCGCAGTCTCAGAACTAGTAGGAAGACCCGAAATTCAGGGAATATGACTATTCGCTTCATCCGATGGGCCCATTTAGCCTGGCGCAACTACATACACACACTTCATGACATACACCATTGAATGCCAGTCCTTCGCTCTCATCCCAGCCTCTCTGTCTCTCTGCCGCACAAACTACTGCATCTCGGAGACTATCGTTAGTGGGATGACGACGACCCTTCGACTTCGTGGACCGCCCATCTCATTTCCTATTCACGCGTAACAGCATGACATTCGTACGCGCACCAACGAGTCTCTTATGTATTAAAGTAAGTACTTGAAGATTGAAGTTCTAGACTGCCTCGTGGCCCAGCGCGCCGTGAGAAGGTGCATTAATGCAGCTGCCACCGCCACCGCATCGGGAAGCCACAAAGAGCAAGGCCGTCAAGAACGGAAAATGACCCTAGTTTAATTTTTCTCGGCGCTGATCGAATGTTCAAACGTTCAATGTTCAATGGGAGTCTAGGGCCCTGTCACACTGTGGGACCACTCAGCATTCAAATCCGGCCTTTGCACAGGCGAAGTTCATGTGCAAAAAAAGGCGCGTGATGTGAGTGCCCAAACTGGTTTCCTAATAGAAGAGCGACCGAATGATCGCAATTATGATACACGAGATGTCAGAACAAGTTGGAGATACGATGCAGGCCGTCATAAAATTCAACAAGCGAGGCTTGCATGGTCAACCCCCGTGAAGAAGACACACTCCGTTTGTATATTCAACTATCGGATACGGATGAGTCGTTGCTCCCAAGTGTTTCAACGTGTGAGCGACCTGCTGGTTGGCCTCTAGCTACTACTCCGTCAAGGACCCCGTTTTCGTGACTGGCGATGCAGGTCACACGTATTCCCCAAAGCTGGTAAGAAGACCCTATCTTCCACCTGGAATTCTGGAGTCGTTTATCGATGATCTATGTTAGGTGATGAATGCGAGTATGAATGATACCCATAACCTTGGTATGCGTATCCCGAGTGTCCTCGGGCGAAAACTGCTAATCGTGTAGCGTGGAGGCTTACACAGGTGCTCCGAGGATGGGCCACACCGTCACTCCTGAAGACCGTAGGTGTCGATAAAACTCTACTTTTTTGTTCTTACCATATCGTCTCTTCCTAGTGGCAGAAAGTACGCCCAGTACCTGATAGACATTGATAAGAAAATTTCAGCCATGTTCTCCGAAAAGCCGAGGACAGAGGCAAACCAAGATTGCGCATGGTGATCAAGATCATTCATTTCTCTTGTGGACTTGTCTATCAGTGCGTTCAAACGTTTGGAGGGTTCACGAGTGGAATTGGCGTCCATTTACCTCCCTCTGCATCGCGGATCCCATATAACAGACATGCGCGAGTGCCGTTGGCGAACGAATGATTCCTCAGATTCTTGTTCGTGCCGCGGAAGTGCGCCTGATAGAGATACAGGACCTGCCCCTCGCGGACGCCCGGTTCATGTTGTTCTTTTTCGTGAGGCACTTGACCGATGCGAGGATCGCCGAGCTCCGCGGTCTCGGGGAGGAATGGAGCGCACCGTCAAGCGTGTTTCGCAAGTACAGCGCTGATGGGAAGCCGTCGACGGTCGACGTGGTCACGATCGCCGCGGGGAAAAAAAAAAGAGACGGTGCGTAGTTGTTCCTCCGTTCCTCCGTTCACACTGGTCTCATGCCGATAGTTGATTGATCCGTGCGACGTGACCCTCGTTTCGGGCTGTAGGGTTCTTCTTGACGATACGGATGTGACGGGGACTCAAGGTGAACGTGGGTATGAAAGGTACGGCATCTATCTGGAGAAGAGCACACTTGTAGTCGTTCGGCCGGACGGATACGTGGGGACGGTCCTTCTCGCGACCGCTATCGCGGATCTTGACAATTATTCTTACTCTCTTACATAAGTGTCAATGTCAAGTCCCAGAGGTGCGGCGAGCGAGCGAATCGCCGCGCTAGAAATGATATCAGTGTCATCCCACCACTGGCATTAACCTCGTTAACAATATTGTCTTTGACAACACGAAAGTGACGTTGACGTCGATGACTGGAATGCCTGGTACGAGTGAGCAGAAGCAACTGTACTTTCAATACCGAAGATGGAGAAGGGACACACGAATGGGTTCGTAAGAATGGTAACAAGTTCTGCAACGCCTTTCTATTAGATCTAAACGCGTGAACGCTTAAGCAACGCCGTGCACACATCGGGCTAACAACAGGTCACAGGAACATACAAGACGAACTGAACACAAATCATAATCATTGGGCCTGTCCGATCGGCCACCATCGCAACGGAGGAAATTCGACTTCTCTCGCCGCAATCGATCCAACGACACTCGACCATTACGAAAACCAACCCCCTCGAACGACCAGCAGATGTGCTTGTTGCGATGTCGTAGTTGATGCCATTGGTGTATGTGGAAGACAGTGGTGAATAAGGGGAGCACTCGAGCCCCCAATTCACAATTTAGAATGATCCAGCCTCCTTTCAAACTAAAGTTCGTCACACCCAGGTCCCACGGTCCAAAGTTGAAAGTTCCCACAGAACCATGGCTATCTTTTTTCCCACAACCAGTCGAAGCATTTTCCTTCCGCGACAGCACTACTGCCAATGAGTCACTGGCAAGTGATCCTAGAGTGCTCCTCCAATAAGTTTCAATCCCCGGCGCGATATACGTACTAACACACCTCTCAGATTCGGATCTGATGGAATCCCCCAGCTTGATCTCTCCCTATCATCCTTCATCGAACTGTCCTGCCAGTGGACGAAGTCCGACACACAATCCCTTTTCCTGTACAATCTCTTCAAGTTCTAAGCAGACGACAAGAAAATATCAGTCTTTCACAACGAGTTTCGATCTTTCGTGTCTTCCTCTTATCCTCTTATCCCGCTCACTTTGGTGTAGCGAGACCACAGTCGTCACAGAAGAAAACGAGACTTTCAATGATCGGAACGACGAAGGTAAATTCTCGGCTCGCCTGTCAATGATATCGATGGGTGCTGATTGTCAATAGGCATCCGGAGGGGTACAAACTGTTACAATATCCACCTTGCGCTCGCCTCGCCCGTTCGTGGCTGGATGTGCTAGCATTTACTCTGTGCCACACGTACGGACAGCTGCTGCAGCCACTCGAGCGACGCTTGCCAACGTATGTTTCAACCTATTCGTTGAAAATGCGATGCTGATTCTGCATCTAGCACCTCCCTACTGCTCGGCCTCTGGCTGCCGTCGAAGCAATAGAACTCCATTTAACGCCAACCAATACAATAATTTGGAGGTTCGGATCTTGACGGTGCTCTGCATGCTCGTCGTCTTCCTCGTGGAAAGATACAGGCTGGCGTCCGTGAGTACCCCCCTGACTGGATGTATCGACAAGCCTGATCGACCTTCACAGACATTGCGACCGTTTCGTACTTCGTCCTTCAAGTTGCTGATATCCCCATGGGTATCGAAACTGCTTCGCGCGGGACGACGGTATACCTTGTAGACAAGTGCATTGTCATGTAGCCAGCGCTCTTGCGCATTTTCTCAAGTTTACTGCCGCCTGTTCGGCAATCGAGCAGGTGTGATTGAAGGTTCAGTTTATGGGGCGTGACTGACCTATTCCCCCGCTGCTCGAAAAAAAAAAACAGGATTGCGATGGGTCGCCGGTAGGACAGGTTCGACTAGCGGGTGTGCTCTTGGGGCAACTGGGATCGTTTAAAGGGGGATGGACGGGGCCTTGGGTCGAGGAACGAGAGCAGGTAGGTATTCCTTGCGTTCTCCCATTCGATTCGATCGATCGGAGCGCTGACGTTGAACGTTGCCATCGCGTACAGTCCGTCCAACGCTTGCGCGACGTCTGTCAGAGTCTGGAGAGGTTACCTGCGTCCATGCCCGAGGCCTCTCGGTGGGACGCCTCCGTGTTGAAGTGGGATCCAGACGTGCATCCTTGGTTTCCATACATTCAATTGTGTTTACTTCGGCTATACGTAGACAAATTGGCATTCAGCGTGATTTGGGTAAGTCTCTTTGACGATCGGTGCACGCGGACGACGTCTAATGCCGACTTGGCAACTCACAGAGGATGTTGAGATCCTCAATGTCAAGTTCACAATGTCCGCCATCTCTTCGAAGGCAGTATTCGGGAATGAGGAGGTGCAGACACACAAGGACGATCGGTGAGTGGGGATTTTATATTGCTTACACAAGACGACGCTCAGCTACGTCGGAACCAGCAATCCATCCGCCTTCTCAACGTGCTTGCCATCAAGCTGAAAGCGAGGTGTATGGCGACCAGCGTGTTTCTCGCGTCTTCCGAAGTGAAGATCCATCTTAGATCGACCGAATCTTCGGAGCCCATCGACGTCGAGCAGAGGGAGCTGCGTAAGACCAACAGCTTGGTGGAAGAGTGTGTTTCGGGCTCAACTTTGTGAGCGTAGCCATGAAGATCGATGAAGTATTTCCGCAAACGGCTGTGCTGAGGTGCGTCACGTCGTTTGCGTGCATTCAGATTTGGCTATCGTTTGCCGACATCGGATTTTTTTATTCGACAAGACACCATCAACCCCCGCTAAAGACGAATTTGGAGGTGCTTTTGCAACGCGGGGGTTCAAGCTCGGCGTCTCTGGTTCGAGGGCGCTTGCGAATTCGTTGGATAAATGTGTCGTATGTGTTTATTTGGCCGATACAATATCTTTTTGCAGGTTCCTCATTAGTGCATTTCCAGACCCGTCTGCGCCAGTGTTCAATGCCCTCATTCACATCATGGCGACGAGGTGCGAGTATTTCACGAGTCCGATTCGCAGATATGCTGGTAAGTGAAGTTGGGATCGAGTGATCGTTGCACGCTCACACCAATGTAAACAGATGTCCTCGCACAACGTCAACTGGCTGCTGCGATCTCATACTCCGCTGCATCTATCGGTTCACTTCAAGTCGAACGTGGAGCGAATCATGGACGTTTTTAACTTATGGCATCGCATAGCACAGATGACGGGGCGGACCAACGTCGAGTTCTACGTCGGTCTGGCGCTCAAGGGCCGAGCGGAGTCTCGTCAAAGAGGGAGCAGCCGAAGTGCAAGAGGGGATCACGGAGGACACGTTCGTGATACCCCAATTCATGTGTCCATGATTCCAAAACGTGCGCCCCTTATACCGGAAGAAGAGGTTGATTATTCGCACTTGGAACTTTGAGTCAGGTCTCCATGTCAATTGCCATCACCTACCGCGGAAGACTGACAGTCTTAGTCAACCGTAAGAGCTTCGCAGGATGCCCGGAGATCGGACCATTCTACCAGGTACAGTCGGCACGTTCAAATCTCAAGTATTAATTCTCATAGACACTGCTCTGTCAATTTTTATTGACAGTTGGTCCGAATGGCTCAGGAAAATGGACTACAATTGTCGTGATTTTGTTCGTGTTCGGATATTGCTCATTAAATATGTGTCAGGGTAAACTCTCTGAGTTGATTCACAACTCGGCTCGATACCCCACCCTCGATGAGTGCACGTTCAAGACATTATCGATTTGGTAGGAATCTGGGTTTCAGTGTCGCTTTGCGTTTTCTAACGTACAATACAATAACCCGGTCCCGACGCTTAGCAAACTCCCCACTGCCAGTTGTGGTGCGGGTGGAGTACATGAACAATTCAAGCAAATATATGATGAACGGACACTAGTTCACCGCAGTGTAGACGATGGTGCTATAATGTCGGGGAATTGATCTCGACCACGCAAGGTTCCTCATTCTGTGAGAAGGCATATGAGGTTCATTGCTTGTATCTGTTAACCAATCCCTCGTCAGATCTGTTGTGGTGTGTTTCAGGACACGAAAACTGCTGCAGTTTGCGCAAAAGAAGCAATTCATCAAGCTTGAAGAAAGGTGCAGGCATACCAACACCTTCAGGAAGTGTGTTATCTTATTCCCTTTTCTTTATTCAGTTCGGATGTTGACTGATTGCTCATACGAGATGAACAAACCAAGGCTGCGGTTGAGTGCAGGTCCAAAATTTGGTTGTTTTACAAAGGTTGTCTGGATTAATAGTCTAAAGGCAGAGAAGGATTTACAGAAGGAACTTCATGTTATGGAGTGATACTGTGGTGCTTTTGGCCAATATGTAGTGTGATGTGAGAACTGAATAACTATGAACTTAAACATTGAGATACATGTTCTCTGATATTGATACAGGAAGTTATCTCTATTTAAAAGTACTTAAAGAGTTGGGGAAAGAAAACTTCCCTCCAAACCTTTTGTTCAGCAAGAGACTTGTCAGGCAACCCTAGTGCTTTTGGCCAATATGTAGTGTGATGTGAGAACCAAGTACTTATAAACTTGAACAGTGAAATACATCATGATATTCTCTAACATTGGTACAGGAAGTCTCTATCATTCAAAAGTGCTTAAAGAGTTGGAGAAAGAAATTGCACTAAACCTTCCCTCCAAACCTCTTGTTCAGCAAGGGACTTGTCAGGCAATCCTAGGATGATTTGTCGAAAGAGCACAAACAGCTTTTTGGACATCTTTCCAATTTGTTGGCGTTTTGAGTGGGAGCACCATTGTGTTATCATTGACATTTGATGCTGATATTCTTGAGCACAACCTATGATCTGTGATAATATGAAATAATGATAAACAAGATATTTAAATCAACTTCTCACTTACCCATGCACATACAGTTGCTGCTTCTTGCAAAGTCACCTTGGAGCCTGAACCAACTTCATTTCTAAACAACCCAAAATATCCATAGTGTTCAGTTCCATAGACTGCCCTCCAAAATGCTTGACGAAATGGCACATTGCCAAATGGTACCTATATGATATATTAATATAGATTGGAGCATAAATACTATATAACACTTACCAAGGTATATGTTTGAGTTGCCTCATCTGTCATGATCTCCTTATGGAACATGGGGTATCCAGATCTCTCATCCCAGCATACCATCTCATTCAACTTGGTGGTATCCAGAACCCACTTGGAAGAATCTTTCACGACCAGTAACTTGAAAGGAAGAGTACAAGGAGAGTTGGCGTTCACTGGGGTTTTGAGGAGGTGGATGATCAAGAGCCAGATACTTGAAACAAACTGCTCAGGGACCCATTTGAGCTCCTTCATGATTGCATCTTTGAAAGTGGTGTCTAAGCTTGAGATCTGAGTTGGTGTCTGCCTCAATTTGGGAAAACAGATTGTGACTATAATGTTGAATATGATGATTTTTTACTTTAATTTGGCATAAGAGAGGCTCACCATTTTCCAGTTCACCATTGTGAGCTCTATTGAGTCTGAACTTGAGGATAGCATCCACCAAAATCTTCTCTGCAACATTATCTGTTATGGAAGCCAGTGTCATGGAATGGCAGACATGTCTGCATGCATCAAGGCATGCAGACTTGATTATCTTGCACCAGTTACTTGCATGAGCCTGCTCTAGAGCAGATATGAATAGCTCTAAAGATATAATTATTTAGACTAATCATTCAAGAGGGATCATACTAGTACTTACTAGGATAAGAGAAGTGAGGGGGGTCTTGTGTGCCAGGCCCTACTGGATCTCCTGAATTCCCACTGTTGCCATGAGTCCCACTGGCAGTATAACCTTGATCCATGGACTCCTTGTCCATTCCAGGATGATTTTGAATATTTGAAGGCTGACCCAAGTCCCAATGATGGTCAAGGAATCCTTGCTGTGTTGAAGGTAATGTACTGCCAGTAGAAACATGAGCACTAGTCCCAGCTAAAGGCCCAGCACCAGATGAGGATTCTTCTCCAAAGGTGTTCCAATGAGTTGCAAAAGCACCAGCAGAAGTGGTGAATGTTTGGACTATTCGGTCTGAATACTCTGAATGGAGTCCTGTTCTATCCAAGGTATCCTCAACATCAAATTGCAAGCTAGCAAAATTATCATATGTTAGTAAAAAGTATCAATAACAATAATCCAAGCAATGTACTTACCTATCAGTCACATGAGACTGTTCCCAATTTCCAAAACTATCAAGTTGACTGCCAGTGGTGGCCTGGTCATTTGGCACTTGCAAGCTGACCAATAAATCAGTCAGGAGACACTGAGGTGAACTCCAAAAAATATATATGACACTTACCTGCTGGGTTGAACATAACCAGGAGTATTCATCACTCCTAGGGTGCCTTGATGGCCATGGTGGCCCAATTGCCCACTGAAAAATAATGATACATTAGTAAGAAACACCAACTCAAAAAAAGATGACACTTACCTGTTGGGTTGAGCATAACCAGTAATGCCCATAACTCCTGGGCCTTGTTGGCCATGCCCACTGAAAAATCATGATACATTAGTAAAAAGAAAAACTAACTCAAAAATACATGACACTTTACCTGTTATGTTGAGCATAACCAGGAGTAACCATCACTCCTAGGGTGCCTTGATGGCCATGCCCACTGAAAAATCATGATACATTAGTGAGAAACACTAACTCAAAAATAAGATGACACTTACCTGTTGGGTTGAACATAACCAGTATTTCCCACTGGCATCATCCCTAGGTAGCCTTGTTGGCCATGCCCACTGAAAAATAATGATACATTAGTAAGAAGAAACACCAACTCAAAAATAAGATGACACTTACCTGTTGGGTTGAGCATAACCAGGATTTCCTAGGAAGCCTTGGATGCCTTGTTGGCCATGCCCACTGAAAAATCATGATACATTAGTAAAAAAAACTAACTCAAAAATACATGACACTTTACCTGTTATGTTGAGCATAACCAGGAGTAACCATCACTCCTAGGGTGCCTTGATGGCCATGCCCACTGAAAAATCAATAAGAAACACTAACTCAAAAATAAGATGACACTTACCTGTTGGGTTGAACATAACCAGGAGCCCCCATCACTCCTGGGGTGCCTTGTTGGCCATGGTGGCCCAATTGCCCACTGAAAAATCATAATACATTAGTAAGAAACACTAACTCAAAAATACTTGACAGACTTACCTGTTGCCAGTGGGTTGAGCATAACCAGGAGCCCCCATCACTCCTGGGGTGCCTTGTTGGCCATGGTGGCCCAATTGCCCACTGAAAATTCATGCTACATAGCAAGGAGGGTCACTAAGTTAAAAATACATGTACTTACCTAATGGGCTGAGCAAATCCGAGTCCAAGAGTAAGAGATGTGTCAGACATTATGAGTTTTCAGGTTCTAGCTTGAAGGAAAGCACGGGAATGAGTGGGATCAAGTGACTCCGAGTCCGCCCTGCTGCTGCGACTTTATAAGATGCTGCCCGAGTCTCGCCCATCATCGACGCTCGGCACTTTTCACACCATTTAGCCGAACGGGCCTCGGAGCCGCGTCGAGGCACCCATCATTTTCCCACCCCCAAGTTGCCCTTGCCCTTTGCCCTTGCCACACGCTCCGGGACTCCCGCCGTTTACCCCGCCTCGAGTCGCGCTGCCCGACCTGCGACCGGACACAGTTCACTACCCTCCATGGGGTCCTGCTCAATCATGCACGTTTGGCGCATGGCATCGAATACATTTCTGCCTGCGCTGTTCCTACATCCGCGGATACTCAGGGTTGAGCTACGAAAGAGACGGCGTAGAGGTTCCTTGGAGTGACAATGTTGTTGGGCCTCGTCGGTTGTTCGAAAGAGCAGTAGGTATGGATGGTACTCTGCCTACGCTACTTTGGCGCTTACCTCATCGGACACCTCGGCCTTCACGCAGACTCGCGTTCAACTCGTCGATATCAAGACTCTCGCTGATACGACCTCGCAGCGAAACGGACTGATTCTCGAAGAACCAGGAAAGCCCAAGAAAGGTTTTTCCATACCCTATCCACACCGAAGCACTTCCGAAAAGACCCTCATTTGGTTGGTAGTTGATGCCAACACCAAAGAGATCACAAACAGAGACGGCTCATCTTCCCCTGCGATCATCCCTGCTGGGATAACTGCATCGCGATTCCACATCAGATTCACAGCATGCATCCGCCGTGACTCCAATCAAGCCAAGGAATTCGGGCCCCATTCGTACGTCTTTGCTTCTCCTACTTCAGCCCATTCGCCTCACTTGCCTCGATATCCAAACAAGCCAACTCTGGGTCGAGACGAGTATGACTGGGGTTTGTGACTGTGATAGGCAGACAGAGACCCACCATGGATACGAATCCGCAACGACTACGACAGACTCGGATCCTCCTCCGCATACACCTATTGGGCTGGCGACGATGCCGCATCCAAGTCCACGGAGACATCGACGGAGACCACATGGCTGCTTGCAAGACGCTTGGTCCGTCGGATTCATCCACCCCCGTCAAGCATCTCGGTCGATTCACCTCGTCCACTTCGACCTCTGCGTCAACCTTGGGCGCGCCGGGCTTGAATAGAGACGGTCAGGTATTTCAAGGCTACGGTGGTTTCCTTCGCTAAACGGTTATTTCCGTCAATGTCAAGATTCAAAGTCCTCATGCTGGATCACGCGTCGCGTCCTACGCCGACCCCTCCGGACAGCGTTCAAAGTCTATGAAGCTCAACATGAACGGCTCCCCTTCCGCGCCACAAGTCCGCCATGGACGTGTTCGGCGATTTTCTCCGATACCTCTTCCGCTTCACTCGGAGCTTCATCATCGATACCCATGCCAACGGAAAGACCCTCTGGCAGGCCCTCCATCGAGTTCGTCCTCAGTCACCTCAACGGCTGGGAGGGCGCACAACAGACACTCATTCCCTTGACCCTAGGCACGGCTTTCTCGTGGCAGACGCAGGCGGCGGTACCCTCGATATCAGCTCTTACGCAATGCCGGGCACGAATCCGCTCGTCATCGAGGAAGTCGCATTGTTTGTTTGTTTCTCTGAAGCGTCATCCATCTTTCTGAATCAGGCTTGATAGGTATATTTGCAGCATCGTTGTTCGTCAGTCGGAGGGCGGGAGAGTTCTTAGCAGGTATGGCAGTGTTGCTAATCCTCCTCGTAAGCATACATGGACAGACAAACTCAAGAACTTCAGATACGGAACTGACAATTCCATAGAACCTATCACCAAACGATTTGACGAGACCACTAACCGATTGTTCCGCGACAAGAATGGGGACCAACGGGTCCCCTTTGGTTCCCCGCTCAACAAGGACATCTCTGTAGGGATACGCGGCGGATTTCTCAAGCTTACCGGGTAGGTTCCTTTCCCCCTTCTTTGGGTTCTCAGCTCACAATCCCCCAGTACGGAGCGGACGGAGCCCTTGGCTTTTACTGTGATCACCACGTCTTGGCTAGAGTGTCAAAGTTCATGTATGGCGTGCAATACCTGCGTGACTTTGATCCTAACGATCCCGAACACGTTTCTCGAAAGGAGAGACTTTGCGAGCTCCCTTCAGGGCCGAAACTTCCCCCTGACGCGTTTGATTACATTCTCGCAAGAGTGCGGCCTTCCATTCTGTCCCCTCTTCCGTCCTCCTTTCATAAGCGTCCGCCGCCACAGGGTATGAAAGTGAAGGAATCGACCGTCTTCACACGCAAATATTGCACCGAATGACAAACCTATCCACGTCCACCCTGTCCGTGTTTGAGGTGAAGATATGGTGGTGGCGATACGATCCCTCCGTGGATCCTTCGGCTTCATGGTGAGAATCTTGATGAATGGCGTTCACAGCTAACGTTACATTGCTTAGAGGAATCCTCCACCCTCTGTGTTGTCCGCGCGGATCTCTCGCCGCTCAGCGGCAGCACCGAGCCCAAGTCAGGTCGGAACGGCAAGACCTACAGGACCATCGTCTTCAGCGTCGAGATCCATTTCGGCCTGACAAAGTTCAAGGCACGGATCAAATGGAACGATAACGTTCGTGTTCACTCTGTTCGACGACGCCGCATTTTTAATTGATCGTTTCATTTCATCACAGGGCGTGACCGAGTAGTGAGCCCCCTACGTTCCGTCGCCACGCCACCGTTTCGACCCTCTCTTCTTCTCAACAGTGGTCCTGCGTCCATCGTGTACAGTGAAAGTGGACACCGTGCCGACGAAGACGACTTTGGCTTTGGCCCCTCTCGCTCCGTGTCGCGAACCCCGTCCCGCCCAGCATCAGTTGCACCCTCCCGCACGCATTCTCAGGACTCTGTCGGCTCCGGGGCGAAGATTCCGCAGGGTCAAGGGTCTTCTTCAGGTCGACTCGATGCGGTGTTCATGGACGCAGTCAGCCACAGTCAATCCATATCCTCGTCCCAGCAATCGGTATCCCATTCTCGATCGCAGTTTCATCACCAGTCTCAGGTGTAGTCGCCTCGGGCACCGCAGCCGCAGCCACAATCACCGCCACCAACGCCACCCCAGGCCCAGGCGCACGCACACTCGCACTCACAGCACTTGCATGACCATCAACAGTCCATATACTCGGAGCGCATCACGCGAGAGTACGAGCGCGAACGCACGGTCTCGAGTTCTGCCTCGCGCGTCTCCTCATTCATGACGCACGTCGAGCGCGACCGCAAGGTCTCTTCGGCGTCCAAGCTCTCGAGTTCGCATGTTTCGCAGTCCCGGGAGTCGGAGAGGGAGAGGCGAGCGAAACGAGGCGGCTGACAGGGAGAGGGCGGCGATGGAGAGGGATCGGGCTGAGAAAGAGTGGGTGGCGGCTGAGGAGAGAGGCTCGAGAGGGAAAGAATTGAGCGCGAGAAGGTTGAGAGGGAAAGGATCGAACGGGAGAGGACCCAGAGAGAAGCTGTGGAAAGAGCTGAGAGAGAGAGGGCCCTACAACGCCCCGGACCGAATTCCCGGAGCCAGCGAAGCCCGAATCGACCACAACAGCTTTCGACGAGGCTCACAGCACATTCTTTTCGGAGACGATTGAGGAGGTGAAGGAGACGGTGGAACTGGCCGACCCACGTGCAGGGGGACGTCGTGCAACCAGAAAACCCAGCACCGGGACACACGCCCGTGGACACGGTCCCGCCCGAGCAACTGGTGTCCGAGGATGTGACCACTGAGACGAGCGTCACGATGGAAGTGTTGTAGAAGGTGGAGATGGAACAGAAACTCGAGTCGTCTGAGGTGCAACAGACATCATCCGAAAGCCTCGATGTCAGCAAGACGGCTACTATGGCCGAGGATATGACGATGATCATCTGGATCGAGAGGAAAGTATGACGGAAAGACGTCGGGCTCGGAGACGTTTTCCTCCCTTGCCAATGCTGGCTCGAAAGGTGTCACCACCACCACCACCGCAACGGCTGCCAACACTGGTGTCATGCCCTTTCCGATTCTCATCTCGCAGACGTCTTCGGATGCTAATTTTACAACGAATCACCATAATCGGATTGGTGCTTCATCAGATGGCACAGACGGACTCAAGACGAATGCGATCGCGATCACGCCCCCGAAGGGCGCATGTAGCTCTCATTCTCATTCTCAGCTTTTTGTGAGTGCTCCGAACGGTGCTGTGTCGCTATCCCAGCATCCGTCTTATCATCCGGTTCCATCAGCTCCAGCATCTCGTCCTCATCCCGCCGTCCATTCGCATCCTGTAGTCCTCCTCCAATGATTACTACTGTCTCTCCTTTTCAGCTTCAGCCGGTGTATGTGTCGTTTCCACAATACCATGTTGTGCCGGCACCTGTGCCCGTGTCATCAGGGACCACAAGGACAGCTTCAGGGAACATGGTGACTGTTTATCCTGCTCGTCCTCCGCCTCCGCCTCGTATGGGCGTGCATCCTCTGTCGGCGCTGATGACAGAGGTGTCGGGGATGCGACATGCGAGTTGGTAAGGACATGGTGTGGTATCTCGTTCGTCGGTCGTATCCGATGGACGGATGGAAAGATCGTCTTTTTTGCTACATGTCTCCGTACAAACACATAATTCATGGCATGACGGACTGGGTACATTTCAATAGATCTCTTGTTACAATTCTTTCTCTTTTCTTTCTTGGCATCTACTTTTTTTTATTACCTCAACACAACTTGTTCAGACTTAGTATATACTATGATTGTAGCGGCCGCTGAGCGCCTGATGAGTCCTTCCACGTTGCGCGTAGTTGTTCTTCTCGAACGCATGTAGCTTCCCCATCGGTTTTGAAGTGCTGGTCCGAAAGTTTCAAGCTTTCAAGGATCTGGTGTGGCATGATGACAACATCCAAGTTGTTTCTCTCCTTCGTGCACCACTCTCCACCTTCCCTCACTCGCCTTCAAGTTGGCCCTGGCCTCGTTCAACGTGACGGCGTCATCACGACACGACGACGCATTGACCCCGCCCTCACCCTGGCCTCGTCCAACGCGATACGACGACGCCGACGCGTTAACGCTATCACGTGTCATCCCCGCCTGCCATCCCTATCCTCGCGTTGTCCCTACCCACACCCTGTTCTCATTCAACGCAACCCGACGACGACGCGTTGACGCAACCACGTAACACGTATCGTCCTGCCCTTTCAGGCCTGTCCTCACATTGTCCCCGCCCACACCCTGTCGTGATTCATTGAACGCGCCACGACGACGGGTTGACACGCCCTGGCGCTTTGCAGACTCGGAGGCAGTCATTCCTCAACGTCCATCGTCCTCGCCTCTTCGCGCCGCTGCCTGCCCAGTTCCCCACATCTGCACGCCGACATGCTGTGGCACCGAAAGAACAGCGGCGCAAGGACTGGATGGTCGTGTGTCTGGCCGAAGCACGACTGGAACACCCGCTGCCGCGTCATCCTCGGCTTCGCCCTCCTGGTCAGCGGAAAGGTAAACTTTTTACTCGTCCGCATCGTTCGAACATTCGCCTTCACCGTTATCGTTTCCCAGGTCTTGAACGTGCAAGTCCCACAGTTGTTCAAGGACGTCGTCGACGCCCTCAGTCTCTGCTACTTCCACCGTCTGGGTCGTCGCTGGCTCGCTTATCCTCGGCTGTGCGTACTCGCAGGTCATTGCAAGCTGTGCTGCATCTCACCTCTCCCCCGCAGACGGTGCCGAGCGCCACCGTGTTCGGCGAACTGTTGAATGCAGTCTTTGCCAACATCGGCCAGCGCGCCATACGCAAGGTCTCGCGTGAGACCTTTGAGCACTTGCTCAATCTCAACCTCAAATTCCATCTCTCCCGAAAAACTGGCGGTCTCACCCGCGCCATCGATCGCGGAACAAAGTATGCTTGCGCGCAGCTCGGTCCCCCGTTTTATCCTGATAGATAGGTCGACAGGGGCATCACGTTCATGCTTCAGGCTATCCTGTTCCGTATCGTTCCGACCGCGTTGGAGATATCCATGGTGTGCGGTATCCTCGTGCGTGTTGCCGCGACTGGGTCCTCTTGCTTTGTCGGTGTATTCACGGATCACATCCTTAGACGTATAAATTTGGCTGGGACTTTGCAGCGATAACGGCGACCATCCTTGCTGCATATACCTGGTTTACCGTCCGAACCACGTCCTGGAGGTCAGTGATTATCCTCGTATATGGTCTTGCCAGACTTTCACACACGTATGGTAGAACGCAGTTTCGATGCTTGAAATTTATGTCATATCTCTGGTCACCCAACGTATCTCGATCATGTCGCGACCGTCCATTGTACGCTGGAACGACGTGTACCGCGTCACGCCTTAAAAGGTCTCCCCAAACGGCGACACGATCGTCACCCAGTTCGCTGCTCTACTTGGATGACATTCGAAGCAACTGGGGGACAAGACCGGACGGGACACGCGATGGTCTCTCTCTGTTTTCTGGGGATCTATTTTCGCCGTCGGTCGAGAGCGCGGTGACCCAAGGAAGCCACATGGTAAGACAAGATCCTTCGTGTACGGTGCTGTCAAATTGGTCGAATTGGCGTTGATGGTTGGCGATATGTTCCAGTAATGAACGCGCTTGGGACCGATGTCGCTGTGACTGGTTTGTGCATCCTCGCAAGGCTTCTATAGCCGCGCTTTGCTAACGAAGTGCATTTGTATTTATCAAAAGGTAACCACGAGTTTGATTTCGGTTCGGATTTGCTTCGCTTCGATTGCCCCATGCACTGAGCACCACATCTCTTAGGATACCCTAATTTTTGCGAATTGGTCCAGGACACAAAACTTGTGAGTTGTTCCTCTACAGCCTAGTTCCGTGCAGATCCGTCACATCGCCACCCTTGCACGGTGTTACAGCCCTGGCTTTTGAGCAACATCGTAGACGTGAATACGAACGATGTTCCAGAGCACCTACATTCTTTCCAAGTCTTGGAACGATCAGGCGTCAGAGTTGGCATCATTGGCCTTGTCGAAGAGTCTGTGTTCTACAGTGCTACGGTTGAGATACCTTGATCGTGATTCCGTTCTACTACAGAGACTGGGTTGTCACTCTACCAGCATGGCCAGCCAATTTCAAGTTCAAGAACATGGCGGAAACAGGTAGAGAGTTGTCACGTCGGTTGCGTGGGGAGCACCAATGTGATCTGATCATCGCACTCACTCATGCACGGTAAGACGGAAGGTTACATGTCCGCAAGGCATGAGTCGTTGATAAGATTCTTAGGGTTCCTAATATCATGGCTTGCCGAAACAATCGTTTTCCGCTCACTTTCATTGCCATAGGACATTCAACTAGCCAAGGATTTACTGGCTTCGTCTCCCTCTGCTCAAGATTCTCACTCCATAACTGGGGAACACGGTGTAGACATCATCTTGGGTGGCCATGACCACCTCTACTTGATATCTAAGGGCGTGACTGCTTGGGAAGGATAGGACATTTCGAAGCCGAGAATTGGAGCTGAAGGCGACAACGGTGACATACTGGTGGTCAAGAGCGGAACAGACTTTAGAGAACTGAGCGAGCTCACTCTGGAACTCACTGATACCCCGCCGGGTGGCGTTAGGAAGAAAATCATCCAAGCCGTTCTTGGTGAGTGTTCGTGGCTCTTCACACTAAACAGAGTGTCAGACCCACCTTGGTACCCAGGAAAGCGTCACGAGATCACGTCCCGTATGTCATCTTCAAAGAACCTGCAGGAAATTCTCCATCAAGTACTGTCGTCTCTATCCGAGTCGATGAGTAAGCCTGTGTGCATCACCGAAGTAGAACTCGATTTGCGATCGCCATTCATACGCACAGAAGAGGTATGCAGACTTGTTTAACTGGTCAAGATATCTTATTCTCCCCTTGCAGACGGTAGCAGGGAATTGGTTCGCAGACGTTTTGAGACACGCATATGATGATGCATTGTGTACCAAATGTGGCAGCGGCTCTGATGGGGTCCTCATAACTGCAGGAACACTGCGAGGAGATTCACGGTACCCTCCAGGTATAGGTTTACCATTTATCAGGTGTTGTAGCCACTGAAGTCATTGAAGGCATGTTCACCGTTGGAAATATCCTCGAGATTTTACCCTTTGACGATCCAGCAGTCGTGATCGAGCTAGATGGGGAATCCTTGTGGAATGCGCTGGAAGAGGTATTATCCTGACATCCCGCACAAGAAGGGCAAGTGGTTGTTGTTTCGTGATCGCGATCAAATTTATCAACAGGTGATTCTAGACGGTTTCGCATCATATCCGGCTTTCGCATTTCTTGGGATTCTCGCTGCCCACCCAATCAGCGTATACTTGGAATTTGGCTCTTACAAGAAGTCCCGTCGACTGCATCGGATAGCGGTACAGGAGCACATGCCGTTGTAGATGGTGAATCTGTTAAGCGGGAGAAGGGCGGACGGACATACAAGATCGTAACGAGGGACTACCTAGCTACTGGGAATGATGGGTACACAGCACTTCCTGAACATCGATACCTTATCGACGAAGGGCATGGGCAGCTGCCGAGCAGCCTCGTCAGGAAGTATTTGCTTGGTGTGTATCTACAACCGGGGCGAAGTAAATGCATATATGATGATTGCATTGGCAGGGGCTCAGTATATCAAGAAAATGGTCCGTTCGCGATGGGAGAAAAAGGAAGCGGATCACCTGCACTCGGGGACGGCTGATGCCGTCAAGCGGGAAATCGAGCACAGAAAGCTGCTTGCGAGCAACGGTAGCGCCTTACCCCCTGGGAAGGTTGCTCAAAGGTGGCAGCGTGCGGCCGCTCTGGCGCACACTATCAAGATCATTACAATGATAACGGAAGGAAGATTCGGCGGGGGACTTTGGGTATCGGTGTGAATGGCCAGGAGGAGACCTGTAAGGAGGATCTGCTCGTGATTCACCCGGTGGTGGATGGCAGATTGAAGGACGCTGCAAGGGGTTAGTCCGATGCGAACAAGGCTGACAACAAGGCTGCATCCTCGGCCGTCGATTCTCTGATCAACTACGAGGCAGTCAAGGTATCATGATGTGCATCTGTTCCGCTTCTTCAGGTCTCAATTGCGATCCCGCTCTGCAGTATTTCAATAACGGAAAGTTTGAGATCGCGCAATACGACGCGTATCTGAAGCAATACGAGAAATCGTCCGTCCAAATCACGACTTCCTTGGCATACCTCAATGCGGGCCAGAACGTCATATTCTCCAGCGCGTTGACGGCGACCATGTTTTTGGCTGCGTGTTGAATGGTGAGAACGTCGTCTGGGATCGATCAGCTTGATGAAACGATGCTCAGGAACGATAACTGTCGGTGATCTCGTCATGGTCAATCAATTTATATTCCAACTGTCTCTTCCCCTGAACTTTTTTGGGACGACAAAGGCGATTCGAGCACAAGTGATCTTTGGAGCTTTGCGAGAAAAATGAGATCGCGGAGGTTACGGCGAAGGAAATCAAAGACAAAAGCAAGTCGGATGCACTGGGCAAGTTGGTGCTCGCCGTTCAACTGTTCTGGTTCGTGGTACAGGTTGGGACTCGCGGTTTGAAAGCTCGTCGAACTCGACAGGTTTCCATGGCTGCGCTGACGTTGTCATACCTTTTCTTGTGGCGGGATAAGCCACTCCGCGTTGACTGCGCCTACATTTTCTATTCGCCCCGGCAGATAAAAGAGGAATCACAGATCAATTGGTAAGGGTTTCATTGTACCGTGGGGCTCGTGCTGAATCCTGATACGACTAAACCATGCGCAGGTCAACTGCATGGAAACCAGAACCCTGGTATCCGCTTGGGTTGATGGCTCGCTTCGTCTGCATGGGGAATACTCGAGCAAGAACTGACGAGGAAAATAAGCCTCTGGTGGGCACAGTTGTTCGTATCGTCTGAGTTTTCTTGGCATTTGATTAATCATTAGGGCAGCTGTGTTCGTTCTCTTGAAAACGTAAAATTTTGGATAGCGACTCAGTCAAGCGCTTTTATCTCTGTTTGACCTGGTTCGTCCTCGGAGCAACACACATGGCGGCGTGGAACTTTCATTTTCCAACAAAGGTGGAGAAGACTATGTGGCATGTGGCATCACTTGTTTTGTCAGGAAACTCCACTAGCCGTCATTTCTGTCTGGTCTTCCACGTTGAGAAGCGCGGCATTGTCCAAGGAAGATGGGCGATCGAAAATCATTGTTGACGTGTTTCAACGTTGTGTCCAGCGATAACAGCGCGTCGAACGTCGCTGTTACATCCCTCGAGGTATATGTGGCCATCCTGGTGCGCCAAATGACGCAGCCAATACTTTCCTTCGTCGTTCACTCTTCCGTACAGCTACCAACGATAGAACCTTCGCTGACTTCGTCAGTGACCTCCTGGAGCACCCGTCGACCTTCTCGACACGAAAGGCGTGCGCAAACGCTCTACCATCTCCCTCCGAGTCGTTGGCCCAACCCTATCACCTACGCATGCGCCGAATTGTCACGCACCTCACGGCTAGATGAGAAAGGTCGAGCAGGTATATTCTTCCCACACATCTCTCCCTCCTACTACTTTATGTTGATCGTGTAGAAGATATCCCTTCATCATTAACGTCCCCAGTGTCCCCAGCTTTCCCTTCCTCCCCCTCCTGTTATCGAGGATCTTACGACCAACATCGTCTCGCCGGGCCTCGTCG
>JBBPPE010000020.1:20660-38735 GCA_038091835.1 Leccinum ochraceum
TACCAACCCTTCCAGCAGCTACATTTATAGATCAACAACTGAATCATAATGACATAACAAGATGTTCTTTATATGAAATATCATGCTATATAATGTTATCTCAAAGGCTCATGGTTTTCCTGATGTCATCGTCATCTCGGGTGAGTACACTACCGACTCTCCCATCGCTCTGAAGGTCCCGCTTGCTCGGACACGTGCCGGCTGCACGTTACCAAGCGTATGAAGTCAGCCAGAACCTATGCGAATCACCTTCGTCGCTCAGGCATCACCTGCGTCGTTGAGACAGACAAGGACTAGTTCATCGCTTCAATCGACAACTGGCACTCGCAAAGCAAGTACTAGCGGATGACCCGGTATGCCTCGATACCCCATCGCTCTTAGGGTTGTAGAAAGTCCTTCACGCAGTCTGAACCGATTTTCCGGGTCCAGGACCTTATTACTACTACTATATTCAGGAAGCAGCTTCCGTTGGTAACGAGCGCACCAGCAGTTGTGAGAAATCACTACCCTACTTGAAAGACTTCTCCAGTGACTGTACAGTATTAGATAATTTGTACCCACAGGAGCGGGGAACGAACTGCTTTCTCCGACTGGGAGTCCGAACATTGTGCCATTTGAAGGTTTTTCCTGTATTCCATGGCAGTCTAAGCAATCCTCGAGCCCCATTTATGATGTTCTTGCATAGTCTACCAGTATTAGTCATTCAAGACCCGGTCCTGGCGCATGTGGGAGTCCCCAGTCGTTCAGTGAGAAATCTCAGCGGCGATACGCTGACATTCCTGTGATGCGGTGGCAGAAGTTTCACCTGAGTGCGGTAGCCATCTCACAATCTCACCCCATCTGCACGCCAACGTAGCTCGACTTTTCATAATCCACTCGTTCAACAAGAAGTTAGCCTATGACGGACACACGACGATCTTTAGCGAGACAAGATGAAAAGACAAAGGTTCTTACTTTTCTCTGTCTGCGAGAAGAGCACTAAAATGCCGTTCGTTTTACTCAATGAGCAGTTGTTTTGTTGGACCAAGCATAAGAAAACTCAGGACAGGACTCAATTGAGAAGACGACTGTTTCAGTCGATGCGATACTTTCACGAGCAGAGTTCGTATTCGTGAAGTGGTGACGGGATGGACTACATTAGCGAAGCTTGATCGCCAAGCACTGAATCGCTGCCCAACTGGTCACCAACAGCGATTGAGGTCGCTAACCCTGCTTGCCATTCATCTCAGGTATCGTTATATACGTCTGGGGGAGATGGGGACATAGAGAAAGCCATAGTCTGTTCCAGAAAAGTGCTAGACCTTTGCCCAGAAAGGCACCCCGATCATTAAACATCCTTGTACAATGTCTATCTCTCCGGTCGGAGAAAGCAGGTCGGAGAAATGACAGACCTCGATGAGGCCATCATCCTCGCCAGGCAAGCCCTCGACATTCGCCAGCCTGACCGTCCTGGTACAACGGTACTTGTCATCTGGGTTTTTTGTTCCACTTCGCGGATCGGAAAGTGGTAGGCTTGTCGGTCTTGACGACCTCTGCCCTCAAGTCGAGGCACTCATTGCTCCTAAACATAGTGCTTTGTTGGCGAGTCTCAATGAAGAGTTCGGTTCTGGGGAGTTTAAATTCAACGCGAGTCGTTGGATGGTGCTGTCCGTATTCCGTGAGTCTTTCGTATACACTACAGTATCATCTTTTCGCGTTGCTGACTATGAGTATGTACCAGGACGGAAAGTTTCGATGACCTCGGACTTCCGTTCGAAGACCCGCGGTAGGAAATCGAGATCAAACTCCAGGAATATCTCGAGTCGCGTTTCCCAAAGATGTAAGTGCATGGGATCGAAGTAGCCCGCTATACTGCCCGGTGGCATTGATCGTTCGTTTCCTAGTCATGCGAGCCTCAAACGCATCAAAGTAAACGCCTACGCCTTGGTGTATGAATGGAAGGGAACCGACGACCTGAAGCCTCTGCTACTTGCCACTCATATGATGATTGGATCAATCCCCCATATTCTGGTTATTATGGCGAATGGATCTGGGGCAGAGTAAGCTGTGATGACAAGTCAGGCCCAGCTAGGTTTGATCGGAATCTTGTAGGTTTGGGATCCGCACTCTTGTTGCGCAGACCTTACGGTGAATATCAATATCAAGGACCGCGGTGGAGACGTTCGTGGAGCGTGGATTCGTACCGTCTCGCACAGTCTTGTTGGTCTTTGCTATGGATGAGGAGAGTGGTCAGAGAGTACGTTGGTTCTCAGTCCACAAAATTATTTCCAATGTGCTCAAGATGACATAGGTCGGAAAGCACCTTCTCGGAGAACTATGGTCCCGATTCGTTGGCGATGATTGTTGATTTGAAGCGGGTACGGTTATGAATGTCTTTGACAAGAACACGATCGTGTACTGACGTGTAGCCGACAGCGGGATATTCTGACCAGTCTGGCGGTGTCCCACTGCCGAGCTCTTCCTTCTGCCATTGCATGCGGTTAGTCCGTATTGGAAGGGCCAAAGGAAATTTACCCGTTTGTACGTCTCGTCCTATACGCCCACTTTGACTCCCCTGATCCGTGCAAGACGCAATCATCCATCGGACGTTTCCTTGCTGTGGGTCAGGCGAAAGCGAGCTCCTCTCCGTCGGCAGCGAACTAACCATCGTCGCTGGGCATCTTCAGGGTCTCGTAATATCCATCCGCTTTGATGGTCCAGAGTTGAGCATGTTACAAGTCTCGAACAAGCTGAAGAAGAGTGAGTGGGTTCACTTTACCTCTCATGGTATGATAAACAGGAAGCAGCCCTTTGACTCCGCACTTGTGCTTCACGATGGTCGGTTTACCGTGGAACGGATCATGGGATGCGAGTCAGAGAATTCAGAGTTTGCCTACCTCTCTGCTTGTCATACAACAGTCGGAGATGAAGAGAGTCTAGACGAAGTAATTCACCTGGCCTCGGCGATACAGTTTGCAGGGCTCCGGTCTGTGATTGTGACGATGTCGGCAGTGGACGACGGACAGACGAACAAGATTGCGTCCAGGTTTTACGAGGATTTGGTGGATCATCCGACTTCCTGGATAGTGGATCGTACCTGAGTGGCACTCAATGAGTGATAGGCTCATTGGCTAGTAGTGTTCCGCTCAATTAAAGGATCTGTACGTTAGACCGTGTATAGGTCACGTCGTTGTGTGGTTATCTTATCTGCATCAGCAAATTCAGGGGGTACTGTCCAGTGCTGTCCAGTACTGTACAGTGTCATAGTGCTCATAGTGAGGGTCCAACTTGACAGTGCTTTCATAGCAACACCATAGTGTCTCATAGCATGGGTGCAAACGATAGACAATCATAGTGTTTCATAGTATTTATAAGATTAATATTGTTTTGCTATGGTATTGATGATTCAAATGTCTATCACAACACATTCTTAAATTGAAAGACTATGACTATCTTTCACAGTCTTCTCAAAATAACAATTTTCTTCATCTCCCAGTAGGATGTCAACACTTGATAGAATTTGAGAAATTGAGAGTGTGAAGCTCATTGCAAGTATTGATCATTGTCAGAGAACAGGATGGTGTATGCAGTCCCAGCAGCATCTGTGAGTCCAATAGATCCCTCAGAGTGTTTCAAAATGCTATCACAGTCTATCCTCTTCTACTTGAGATTTGATGAATAAAATCACATATTGTCGATTCCAGCATCATACCACGTGCCATGAGCCTGCTCCTCAATACACAGTTGTAATTAACTTGATATCATCCCAAAAATGCTACTCGATTGAATGTAATGTGAAATACTGAAGGGTAACCGAATGTTGCAATCTACTCAATCTAGGTTGACTCCATAATCTTCTTCATCACTAGTATCCCCGTCAGAGTCAATGAGACCTCCACCTCCACTGGCACTGGTGTTACGACTCAATATCAGTATCAAACCAAAGGAAAAATACATTCGACTTGCATGCCAGTGCGAGCAATCTCGCGACACATCTGATCCAATTTCTCAGAATGTACGTCATCAGACTCGAGCTTTCCAACGAGCTCATTATACTTGTGCCACTTCACACGGTATGCCTCACCACTGAAATAGGGAAATTTCGGCTTGCCATTTGTTCGATATCCGTCGAGAATACAACGTATCTATAATGACGTGAGCCAGCTCTGCAGAGGGAAATTCAAACGTCAAGGACATACCGCAGTAACAGCAAAGGTCAGTGTTTTGTTCGGGATGCGTGTCCCAAATTCAGCCACGCGAAGATTGCCAATACGGTTCTCGCGACTAAAAAAGAAAACATGAATGAGTTCACGGATCGCTGGGTGGCCAAAATTGTTCGTATGGCCCTGCAGGGGATCAAGAATACTTGAGTGAATGAGGTCCAAAGTAAACGGAATAATACTACCTGGTCATCTTTCCCGCCGTGCGCAAACGCCGACTTCCGGATTAGATCTTCGGCAGCGCGTTTGATAAATTGGCGCGTCTCAGTCTTCGAGAGTTGGCTACCTGCTGGTGGAAACAAATCATAATGCGCACGAACGGAACTCGCTGCTGCCTTTTTGAACTCGCCGCGCCACGAAGCAAGATCTTCGAAGAGCTGAACAGGGAGTCAGCAATGCAGCGTAGTTGGGATAAGATACGTACCAGCTTGCACATGGATTTCTTATGCTTTGGATAGTAGTGCTTATCGGCATTTCGCTTTTCTCGTCTCCACTTTTGTACCGTCATGCTGATCGCATCAGAAATGAAACCGTTTACCGCGGCTCTGTTTTGTGGCCATGGTTCGCGAACCGCAGCATACGTACGAACCTCGGTCTTGCACTCCTCGAGGAAGTCTTTCCATCTCGCTGGATAGAAATTGAGTTGGGTCGGGTCCGCGGAGCGGGTTTGTTTCTGAGTCTTCGAGTGACGTCGGTGTCGAGGGGTAGCGTCTTCATCACTTGCGTTTGGCTCCGCCTGCGGCTGTAAACCACGCAGTCTTGCCGGCGATGGAGGTCGAGGTCGACGATTCTTCGCATAGTGGGCCTCAAGTATATTGACATCCTGATACATGAGTAACACTGCGAGAAGATCTGCCTCCAAATCTCGGACTTACCTTTGCCTTGCCACGCGAGTCTCGTAGTCGTTTGTGCCGGTTGTCAGCAGTTCGTCGATCAGATAGGTCCTGTAATCGATGAGTATTGAGAACGGAGGGTGGTCTACACACACCATATCCTTCTTGCTCCGAGCACCGGAATCGTCGTTGCCGTCACCCTCCTCGTCCTCGTCCTCTTCCTCTTCCTCTTCCTCTTCCTCTTCCTCGTCCTCTTCCTCGTCCTCGTCACCCTCCTCCTTGTCGCCGCCGCCGTCGCCCAATTCGTCGTGGTCGTGGTCGTCGTTACCGTTGAACAATTTCTCGCGATCAGGAGTTCCTTCATCCAAACCCTCTTCCAATTCTTCGAGTTCTTCCTCTTCGCTGTTATCATCCCCGGGTAAGCACATCGCGTCGTTAGCGTCCTCACGGGATGCCTTGCTAGTTTTGCGATCCGCAAAACCTGTCCTTGCGCGCTGCAACAGTTGGCGTTTCCGTGCATCCGCGATGATCTTCAGCCCTCTTTTGAAGCTGGGTAAATGAGGAGGCGGACTGTCCGGGTCGTCATCTGCTGGCTGTCCGTAATGTAGAATTTTAAGTACTCAATAGGTGCTGCACATGTCAACTCACAAGCTGGAACCCGAACCTTGAGTCATCTGCATCTTGAGCGTAGCGTTCTGAATCATCGACATCCGGAGATCGAGGCCGGTAGTCTCTGGACTATGGTTGCTGTTCAACGGAGGGCGTCAGAGTCAAGACGGGAGAGACTCACTTGTTCTTTGCTTCGTCGCTTCCCCGGGCCCCTGGGAGTTTCGGGTGCCATCGGATTGACGGCTTCGCCCGATGCAGCAAATCGGTCCGACTTCTTCTGAGCCACGGTTCCAATAGCATCCCCCACTCTCCTAAGTTGCTCCCCGGCGCCTCCCGAACCCTTTCCACTTCGTTGACTTCGACGAACGGGGCTTGCTGGCCTTGCCCTTTTAGAGGGTGCAGGTGTACCAGCAACTCCCTCGCTGGACCCGCGCCGTTTGTTGTTGGCCTTGGCCATCAACGACAGGAATGGGAGGGAGACGAGCACAGTTGCGAATTGAACACAATGTGTCACACATTTATATACTGCAAATTGTACCAACGCGGCGCGGCGCGTACGCGTATTTAGGTATGTAAAAGTGGATTTGACAGGCGGCGTTCTGACAATATTTTATGTTACCTAACGAACGGATTCCACCACGACATCTACGTTATACCGTGTTTTCTTCGCCAACACGGTCGAACGCAAGGTCGAGAACGATGGCGTCTGCCTCTTCGATCGCGATGAATCGGAGTGGGATTCGGGTGGATGATTACCGGAATCAGGCAGGAGGTCATCGGCGTAGCTGCGTATCAGCTCAATGATTCTTTGGTGAGAGAGTGGCTTAGGCTCGTCCGGTTCGTGTTGGTTAAACTTCATCACCATGGCGGCCCGGCGATCATCCTCGATTTTGACCAACTTCTTCCACTCATGCGCTAGTGGCTTCAGATTGTTGAAGTATGGCGTAAATTGTCGTTCGATTATGTTATTAGGAGCATGAATGAACGAGTTCTTTGCATCTTGAGCGAGGACCAATCCACCATCTTGCAACACCGCCTCCCCCCACCTAGTAATGATGGAGTTATTGTTGTCTGGGAGATCATGTGCACCGTTGGGGCCGGTGTGGAGGACACAGATCCAAATAAACATGTAAAAAAAGGACTCGAGGTCATCCGCGACCTCATGCAGAATGTCCACATCCTCTTCAGTCGATACAGCCTGTCGCAAAACGGCTAGCGACACAAACGGTAATGTTCCCTATTGTGAAATTTTAGTCATACGCGCGCACGCATTACCCTAGGACATTCAATTTACTCACCGTTCCCTTAGGGTACCGGGTCATGCTGCCATCCAGGCGGATGGCATAATCGAAATCGATCAGCACTACTGATCTACAGTCGCAGTTCGAACGCCGGAAGATGAGGTTGTTTGGACTGATGTCCCTGTGGAGGACACTTTTTTCCGTGACAAGACGTTCGTGAACTAGGCACTTGTTTAGCAATGGCACAGACTAGTCTATGATGGACGTACTCTCGAGACCTTCTATCAAGCCAAGAAGCAATTCCTTTTGCGACTTGAATGAAGACAACGGGCTACCAAGTGGAGCCATCAATAGTCGCCGGTGGATACGGGTTACATAGCGTGGCGCTAAGCTGGGATCCCACACATTGGGTCTGTTAAGGTCCGTGGAATCGTCTCTTCCTTCATTCTTGACCGTCCAAGCCTTCAACAATTTTGGGACACCTTCCGTACCAGCAATATGATCAAGAATGGATTGCTCGTGGTTGATCAGATCGACTTCCAGCCAACCGTCTTTCACGACGTAGTCATATTCATCTACTTCCCCATCAACGAGCGGGGGGGGGGCATGCTGTGTGCGAACGTGAAAGGCGTTTGTACAGCGCCCGATGAATCCATTACTTGTCCACAGTATTGAGATGATATCATAAGTGTGGCGTTCGATGTCGATTGTGCCCACAGACGAAGAGGATGGCGGTCGGAGAATGTGTGAATCGAAGATTCTGACCGTGGGGTCGAAGCCAAGGACAACCGGATTGGCGCGAGCAAAAGCGTAGACGATCCGACAGGTTTCGGATACATTCGCATGCAATTTGATGGGGGGGGAGACGACGACGCCAGAGCGGTCAAATAAATGGATTCGCAATTCGTCGTCGGCTAGAGAGAAGGCGAGGACATAGCGTCGCCATGGCTGCGAACATAATAAGATGTAGGCCTTCGTATTAAGGGAGCTGATTAAAGTTTTGTTTTGCTTCAGGTCGGAGGAAGTAAGTTCGCCGATTGCTTGGAGGTTTTTCCAAGTGATTGAGTCGCGACAATCGCCTACGCATTCGAGAAGTACCAAGTCTGGTTTTCGATTCCACTGGACTCGTCCCTCCTCCGACGGCAAACGCTTGGTGGAAAAGAAACTGTACCAGCAACGGCCGAGACCATTGGCCCCGTCCGAGTGCAGAGATGTAGATGTGATCTGGGACTCTTCCTTGAACGCTAACGTCGCAGCTACTGCATTCAAAAGCGAGGCCCACTGGGTCTCGCGCACAATCGTTCTTTCCTGCTTTTTACGTCGCTTCCCTCGGTGATAATCTTGGTCGCGGAAAGAGTCCCCGCCGTGTGCTGCTCCTTGTCTAGGAATATCGAAGGATGAGGTAGGGTCTTTAGTGGATTCGGCAGAATCTACGATATCTGTATCTGTATCGTGCTTAGAAGGGACTCCGTCATTCCCGTGAAGTGGCGTGGTGTGGGTATACGCCGCAGGGGACATCTTTGAGCGCAGGAATTGCTCCATGATTACGCCTGCGGGTGTCGTGTCAGCTCCATGCTCAGCAGGAGGCTTTAGTGCCAGAACTAATACACTCGCACCTTCCATTGCCATGTCGGCTTTCCCAGGTCGAAACCCCTTTACGTTCCATTGTTTCTTCTTGGTGTTGTACAGTTTTTTCGGGGGGGATGGCGGCCTCTCTTTCTTCGGCGCCACTGGCGCCTGTACCTGTACCAGGTTGCGGGTCCGGGAGCGCAGATTGCGCGTATGTTGGACTGTTCTGGTAGTATCAGGCTGAGGGGGGGTCGGAATTTGATCCTCCGTGTTCATATTGGAGAGCAATTCCGCATATTTGTCGTTGAGTTCCGTTGGAGTGATTGGCTCGGACAAGGGGAAAAGACGGGCGATCATGTTGTGTGATTTGGGGCATTTCATAATGCCTTCATCGAGAGAACGGTCGGCTAGCTCTCTTTCGACGATCTTGTCCATAGACGGAACGACCCTCCCATTGGGAGGGGTTGCTGAGGAGCTGATTTTCAGCAAAAAGTCGGAATGCTTAGACATGGCGGCTTGGGTATAGGTAGCAACTCCATTTCTCAAACGACAGTTCCGAACTACTTCGAGTTGAAACTCAGATGTCATCATCATTAGACAAACCTTGGTCACGTGTGGAAAGGATATGATGGAGCTCGGAGAAACCTTGTCAAGCAAGGTAATTGGTGCAATGCAAGAAAGCCAGCTACACACCCTCCTCGCTCAAGCACTCACGTCCCACAGCCACGTCGCCTTCCAAATCGCCACGCAAACCCATCCCCGGGAACGAGCTCCCAACTTCTGTATTATTCCTCAAACCCCGACATTGCTTATGTTGATCGTGGCGTCTTTGCGGCGTCTTCTTCGGCAACAATCCACACGTAACTTGTCGACCCAGATACGCCAGAGGCGACACGAAGCCGTGGATCGATAGCCTGTGGGTGACCGATCGTAGGTTGTACAGCCCCGTCGGGGTGCTCAGCGCGATTGCCGTCAACGTGCTTGCCATTTCAAGGCTCCAGAAAGCGTGACGAGGGGGCAATGACCGACCGGACAGAGTGAACACACCTGCGCCGTTGTCTTCCGGATGCCGCACCGCATCCTACCTAAGTCGCCCGCCATATCCGCGTCAAATGTCCGTATAGCCCTTCTTGCATGCACCCGTGGCACACTTCTTGGCTCACCTCACATTGCGCTGGTGCCGACGTCGGGAATTTGTGTACGTTCAGCGTCCGCTGCTGACGAGACCTGGGAGTTGAGCTGCAAGGGGGAGTTTGATTAATATTTCCTGCGTGACTGTGGCAATCTCGCGTGCTGAGAATAGCAGGCAGGGCACGCTGAGGCGCGGAAAAGGGTCTATCAGTAGTTTGTACTACACAGAAAATATAACGCATCATCTCGAAATCGTCAATGAGGACCTTGCGTTGCATCCTCTTCTAACGGATGGGAACGCTTCTTGCGCGAACGACGGGCAGTGGTAGATATCGACGATTCATCAGTGGTAGCGGACGATGTACAATCGTGCATCGTCCCGATGTGGGACTTGTTGAAGTGAGTGCGGAGGAGGGACCCGCGGAGTCGTGCAATAGCGTCTGTCGGGAGGAGAGTGTTCGGTGGAGAACTTGATGGCTCGCGGAAGGGGAGGTATTCGGGGAGCGAGTTGGCGGTGTGGGACTTGTTGAAGTGGGTGCGGAGGAAGGGCCCGCGGAGTCGTGGAACACCAACTGTCGATTGTATGAATGAAGTGCGATGGACTGACCACTTAATTCACCCACCTTTCACTCTGCCATGCCCTCTCCAATGTTTGCGAGCTTGAACGTGCCGAGGACGTCACGAGTTGTGAGGGGCGCGTTGCCGGTGTGGGACTTGAGTCGTCCAAGTCGTCGCGTCGCCGTGTCGTTGTTGTTGTTCCTGTGTAATGGCACGAGTGATGGCGGGTGAGCCACATCATATCGTTGTGCCGTCGTCGCCGCCGCTCGCGGGAGACCGTGGTTCAAGTTGGGCGACGGTGATGGTGTCGTGTTCGTCGTCGAACTTGCCGTGTCGTGGCATGGGCGTTGCGAGAGGCTGTGCGGGCGCTGTTGAATACCCGTGAGATTCCTAACTCGGACTCTCGGAGTCGGATCCCAACGGTGACATGGCCATGATCATCGTGCTTCAAGGAGCCGATACGGACGGCGTTAACACACCATTGGTTGAGATTGACGAGACGGTAGCGTTGGCTGCAGCATTCGAGATTGTGGACGTCTTAATCGTGGACGCATTGGCAGAGAAAGACGGCGACGGTGATTTTCCCTGCGGCGACGTCTTTCAGAATTTTAGGCCAGGACTACTGTAGGTGAATCCACGAGGCCCACCGCTTGGATATCCGATTCCTTTGAGAGACCTGAGAACGATCTTCCGCCCGGATCCGTTGAGACGGCTCAACCCTTTGCGGAACTTGGACAGCCTATACCGGTCCACGGCGCTGCGAGCAAAAAGGCTCGTATCCTTGGTGCCGTTGCGTCATTGAGTTCTCGGCTTCGTGTATAGGTTGAGCAGGACTGTCCAAGATATCGGCGGTCAGAATCGACGGGGTATCTTCCTCATCCGTCTTTCCTTCCTCTCCCGAATCCCCGGAACCATCTTCGTCGTGACCTTGGACGAATATACATCGACCACGTCTACGCCGTTCTCGTCTGATGGGCTACGAGAGTGAGAGGGTGTTGGGTATGCATCATCACCATCCGTGCCTTGCCCGTCAGTTTGATCACGATCCTGATCGGTATCTACTTGACCTTGATGATTAGGGTCGTTTATCACTTCAGAAATGTGTCATCAAAATTCTGGATATCGCTGGCATTCGAGAGTCGATGGGTGGGATATAGGGGACTGTTGAAAAGATAAAAGATCAAGACCATCCGCAAGGGTGTTAGTCACTTACACCCCGTATCAAACTCTTGTATCTTGGTCCATCACCCCGGGCCTGTCTTCAGGGAATTGCTACTCGTCTCGCAGTATCCTGAGATGTATATCTGAACGATTATGGCGTCTGCGACACAGAACATCAGCCCATCTCGCACGACATGTGACAACGAGCAGTTAAACGTACGGTTCGTGTCAGCATCTCGTACAGCATCGTGCCAAAGCTCCACCAGTCCACTTCATAGCTGTATGGCAGTCCCTGTAAGACCTCAAGAGCGAGGTACTTTGCTGTGCCTCAAAAAACTGGTCGTGGTGTCAGGCGGAACAGTACCCTGCCCTAGCCAAGCTCTGGACAGTTTCTGACCCCTCTCGCCTTTCATCCGAGGCGGCGTTGCAGGTTCGCTCCCCGGTGAATAGATATTACCGCGAGTTCCCGAAGGTGTGTGGGAGGTGCCGTGATTGGCCATACGCGATGGGGAACTTCCTTCGAATGGCCAAAGTCGGTGAGGACGGTCCGTCAGCATCAATCAAAATGTTCTTCGGTTAGGTCACCGTATGCTGTAGCTCGTGATGCGCAAGAACGCGACACTTAGTGATGGCCTTGAGCGCATGCAGATCCGAGCTCATCGTATGTCGCACTACTAGGAGGACGTTGCTACGCAACTCTGCCAGAGGACACGCATCATCAGTGGGTACGGAGGATGGCTGACGAGGCGTCAGTCATCCAAAGAGCACTTGGACAGGTGGAACAACGTCTGTCGGTAGTATGTACGAAGTGCGATGAACGAAGCACTTGATTCACCACCTTTCACTCTGTCATGCCCTCTCCTATGTTTGAGATCTTGAACATCCCGAGAACGTGGCGGGTTGTGAAGAGCGCGTTGCCGATGTGGGACTTGTTGAAGTGGGTACGGAGGAGGGGCCCGCGGAGTCGTGCAATGGCGTCTGTCGGAAAGAGTATGTTCGGTGGAGAACCTGATGGCTCGCGGAAGGGGAGGTATTCGGGGAGCGAGTTGGCGGTGTGGGACTTGTTGAAGTGGGTGCGGAGGGAACGTGCCGAGGACGTCACGAGTTGTGAGGGGCGCGTTGCCGGTGTGGGACTTGTTGGAATGGGTGCGGATGACAGGCCCGTGGATTCGTGGAACAGCGTCTGTCGGTAGTATGAACAAAGTGCAATTGACTGACCACTTGATTCACCCACCTTTCACTCTATCATGCCCTCTCCGATGTTTGCGAGCTTCAACGTGCCGAGGACGTCGCAAGTCGTGAGGGGCGCGATGTCGGTGTGGGACTTGTTGAACTGGGTGCGGAGGAAGGGCCCGTAGAGTCGTGGAACATGGTCTGTCGGTAGTATGAACGAAGTGCGGGGATTGACCGCTTGGTTCACCCACCTTTCACTCTGTGATGGCCTCTCTCCAATATTTGCGAGCTTGAACGTCGTCCCGAGGACGTCGCGGGTTGTGAAGAACGTCTTGCCGGTGTGGAACTTGATGGCTCACGGACGAGGAGGCATTCGGGGAGCGTGTTGCCGGTGTTGAACTTGTTCTTGTTGTAGTGGGTGCGGAGGAAGGGCCCGGGGAGTCTTGGAACGGCGTTTGTTTGTAGTATGAACCAAGTGTGCTGGACTTTTTGTCTGTTTGCGAAGAGATACGCTCGGGCGGTCCTGCTTGCTTGCTCGTCCATCGGGACACCCTTCTCTGAGGATCAGGGTCGGGCCATCGAGCAAGCGATGTACAGTACGAGGAGACGCAGGTAACGGAGCAGCAGGTAGCGGTTTCGAGCCTGCGAAAGCTCTCATCAGGGGGCTGCCGCTACCCCGACCGCTGCCCATCCGAGTCTGTTTGGGGTTCAGCATCTTAAGCCCTATCGAGGGAGTTGGCCAGACTCGGAGAGGCGACTGAGGCGATACGAGGGCGCGACCACGGATAGATTGCTTGCATAGTGGGGAGGAGGGAGGATTCTGCTCGAATGAGAGAATGAGTGAGTGAGAGAAAGGGGGGGGGATCCCAAAGGTGGTGCGGGCACACGAGCCCTTTTGTCAGACACTCACCTGTGCTTATGCGCTGCCATGCGGTCCCCACGTTGGCACCGTGCCAATACGGGATCGCTCTTCGCCATCCGTACAACAGGATTCGATGAAGCGACACAGAACAATGGACTGACCGCTTGCTTCACCACCTTTCACCCTGTGATGCCCTTTCCAATGTTTGCTAGGTTGAACGTCCCGAGTTGTAAGGACCGCGTTGCCAATATGGAACTTGATGGTTTAGGGACGAGGCGGCATTCGAGGAGCGCGTTGGCAGTGTGGGATATCTTGAAGTGGGTGCGGATGAAGGGTCCGCGAAGTCGTGGAACAACGTCTGTCGGTAGTATGAACGAAGCGCGATGGACTGAACACTTGATTCCCCCACCTTTCACTCTGTAATGCCCTCTCCAACGTCTGCGAGCTTGACCGTGCCGGGGACGTCACGGGTTGTGAGGAGCGCGTTGGCGGTGTGGTACTTGTAGAAGTCGGTGCGGATGAAGGGTCCGTGGAGTCGTGGAACAGCGTTTGTCGGGAGGAGAGTGTTTCCGGGAGGAACTTTATGGCTCACGGACGAGGCGGCATTCGTGGAGCGTGTTGGCGATGTGGCGATGTGGGACATGTTGAAGTGGGTGCAGCGGAAGAGCCCGCGGAGTCGTAGAACACCAACTGTCGGTTGTATGAACGAAGTGCGATCGACTGACCACTTGATCCACACACCTTTCACTCTGTCATGCCCTCTCCAATGTTTGCGAGCTTGAACGTGCCGAGGACGTCGCGAGTTGTGAGGGGCGCGTTGCCGGTGTGGGACTTGTTGGAATGGGTGCGGATGACAGGCCCGTGGATTCGTGGAACAGCGTCTGTCGATAGTATGAACGAAGTGCGGTGGATTGATCGCTTGGTTCACCCACCTTTCACTCTGTGATGGCCCTCTCCAATGTTTGCGAGCTTGAACGTCCCGAGGACGACGCGGGTTGTGAAGAGCGTGTTGCCGGTGTGGAACTTGATGGCTCACGAATCAAACGGCATTCAGGAAGCGAGTTGGCGGTGTGGGACTGGTTCAAGTGGGTGCGGAGGAAGGGCTTGCGGGGTCGTGTAACAACGTCTATCGGTAGTATGAACGAAGTGCGATGGACTGAACACTTGATTCACCCACCTTTCACTCTGCAATGCCCTCTCCGACGTTTGTGAACTTGAACGTGCCGAGGACGTCGCGCGTTGTCGGTGTGGGACTGGAAATGGGTGCGAAGGAAGGGCCCGCCCAGTCGTGGAACAACGTCTGTCGGTAGTATGGTGCGTTGGACTGACCACTTGGTTCACCACCTTTCACGCTGTCATGCCCTTTCCAATCCTTGCCATCTTGGTTGTGAGGAGCTTGTTGGCGTTGTGGGACTTGGTGAAGTAGGTGCGGATGAAGGGCCCGTGGAGTCGTGGAACACCGTCTGTCGGTAGTATGAATTGAGTGCGATGGACTGACCGCTTGATTCACCAACCTTTGACTCTGTAATACCCTCTCCAAAACGTTTGCGAACTTCAATATCCCGAGGACGTCGCGGGTGGTGAGGAGTGTGTTGGCGGCGTGGGACTTGTTGTAATGGGTGCGAAGGAAGGGCTCGCCCAGTCGTGGTACACTGTCTGTCGGTAGGATGAACGAATTGCGATGGACTGACCACTTGATTCACCCACCTTTCACTCTGTAATGCCCTCTCCAAAACGTTTGCGAACTTCAATATCCGACGACGTCGCGGGTGGTGAGGAGTGTGTTGGCGGCGTGGGACTTGTTGTAATGGGTGCGAAGGAAGGGCCCGCCCAGTCGTGGAACACCGTCTGTCGGTAGTATGAACGAATTGCGATGGACTGATCCCTCGATTCATCCGCCTTTCAGTCTGTGATGGCCCCTCTCCGATGTTTGCGAGCTTGAACGTCCCGAGGACGTCGGGGGTCGTGAGGAGCGCGTTGTCGTTGTCGGTGTGGGACTTGTTGAAATGGGTGCGAAGGAAGGGCCCACCCAGTCCTGGAACACCGTCGGTTGGTAGTATGAACGAATTGCGATGGACTGATCCCTTGATTCACCCACCTTTCACTCTGTAATGCCCTCTCCAGCGTTTATGAGCTTGAACGTGCCGAGGACGTCGCGCGTCATCAGAAGCGCCTTGTCAGTGTCGGCGGGGAACCTGATGGAGTGCGTGCGGAGTATGAACAAAGTGCGATGGATTGACAACTTGGTTCACCACCTTTGATTCTGCGACGCCCTCTCTAATGTTTTCGAGCTTGAATGTGCCGAGGACGTTGTGGGTTATGAGGAGGGTGTTGCCGGTGTGGAACCTGATGGAATCGGTGCGGAGGAAGGGCCCGTGGAGTCGTGGAACAATGTCTGTGGGTAGTATGAACGAAGTGCGATGGACTGATCAATTTATTCACCACCTTTGATTCTGTGATGCCTTCTCCCATGTTTGCGATCTTGAACGTCCCGAAAACGTCGTGGGTTGTGAGGAGCGCGTTGGCGGTGTGGGACTGAATAAAAGTGGCATTCGGGGAGCGCGTTGGCTGTGTAGTAGGGCTTGTTGAAGTGGCGCGGGTTGTCAGGAGCGTGTTGCCGATGTGGAACTCGATGGCTTATGGACGAGGGGGAGCGCGTTGTCGGTGTGGGACTTGTTGAACTGGGTGCGGAGGAAGGGCCCGTGGAGTCGTGGAGTCGTGGAACAGCGTTTGTCGGTAGCATGAACAAAGTGCGATGGACTGACTACTTGATTCCCCCACCTTTCACTCTGTAATGCCCTCTCCCATGTTTGCGAGCTTGAACGGAAGTTGATGGCTTACGGACGAGGCAGCATTCGCGGAGCGCGTTGGCGGTGTGGCATTTATTGCAGTGGGTGCGGAGGAAGGGCCCATGGAGTCGTGGAGCAGCGTCTGTCGGTATTATGAACGAAGTGCGATAAATGGATCACTCGATTCATCCACCTTTCACTCTGTGATGCCCTGTACAATGTTTGCGACCTTCAACGTGCCGAGAACGTCGCAACTGGTGAGGAGCGTGTTGCCAATTGTGGAATTTGATGGCTCACGGTCGAGGTGGCATTCGGGGAGCGCGTTGGCGGTGTGGGACTTGTCGAAATGGGTGCGGAGGAAGGGCCTGTGGAGTCATAGAACAACGTCTGTCGGTGGTATGAACGAAGTGCGATGGACTGATCAATTGATTCACCTCCTTTGATTTTGTGATGCCTTCTTCAATGTTTGCGATCTCGAACGTGCCGAGCACGCCGCGAGTCGTGAGGAGCGCGTTGCTGCTGTGGAATTTGGTGGCTCACGGACGAGGCGGCATTCGGGGAGCGCGCTGGCGGTGTGGCACTTATTGCAATGGGTGCGGATAAAGGGCCCGTGGAGTCGTGGAACAGCGTCTGTCGGTAGTATGAACGAAGTGCGACGGACTGATCACTTGCTTCACCCACCTTTCACTCTGTAATCCCCCCTCTACGATGTTTGCGATCTTGAACATCCCGAGAACATCGCGGGTTGAAGGAGCGCGTTGGCGGTGTCAGACTTGTTGAAGTGGGTGCGGAGGATGGGCCCGCGGAGTCGTGGAACAGCGTCTGTCGGTAATATGAACGAAGTGCGGTGGACGGATCAATTTATTCACTACCTTTGATTCTGGGATGCCTTCTCCAATGTTTGCCGGCTTGAACGTCCCGAGAACGTCGCGGTTTGTGAGGAGCGTGTTGCTGGTGTGGAATTTGATGGCTCACGGCCGAGGCGGCATTCGGGTAGCGCGTTGGCGGTGTGGGACTCGTTGAAGTGGGTGCGGAGGAAGGGCCTGTGGAGTTGTGGAACAACGTCTGTCGGTAGTATGAACGAAGTGTGATGGACTGACCACTTGTTCACCACCTTTCACTCTGACATGGCTTCTCCAAATGAATGAACGAAGTGCGACGGACTGATCACTTGATTCACCCACCTTTCACTCTGTGATGCCCGCGATAATGTTTGCGATCATGAACGTGTCGAGGACGTCGCAAGTAGTGAGGAGCATGTTGCCGGTGTGGAATTTGATGGCTCACGGCCGAGGCGGCATTCGGGGAGCGCGTTGGCGGTGTGGGACTTGTTGAAGTGGGTGCGGAGGAAGGGCCCGTGGAGTCCTGGAACAACGTCTGTCAGTAGTATGAACGAGGTGCAATGGACTGATCGCTTGATTGCCCGACCTTTCACTCTGTGATGTCCCCTTTGCTGAAACGTCCCGAGGACGTCACGGATTGTAAAGAGCATGTTGCCAGTGTGGAACTTCATGGGCCACGGAGGAGGCGACATTCGAGGAGCGCGTTGGCAGTGTTGGATTTGTTGAAGTGGGTGCGGAAGAAGGGCCCGCGGAGTCGTGGAACAGCGTCTGTTGGTGTTATGAACGAAGTGTGCCGGACTATGACCGAATGCCATAGTCCTTTGTCGAAGGGAGACGCTCAGGCGGTCATGCCTGTTTGCGAAGAGATACGCTCGGGTGGTCCTGCCTGCTTGCTCGTCCATCGGGACACCCTTCTCTGAGGATCAGGGTCGGGCCATCGAGCAAGCGATGTACAGTACGAGGAGACGCAGGTAACGGAGCAGCAGGTAGCGGTTTCGAGCCTGCGAAAGCTCTCATCAGGGGGCTGCCGCTACCCCGACCGCTGCCCATCCGAGTCTGTTTGGGGTTCAGCATCTTAAGCCCTATCGAGGGAGTTGGCCAGACTCGG
>JBBPPE010000021.1:0-44058 GCA_038091835.1 Leccinum ochraceum
TGATGACTAATATTTGTCATTCACACAGCCACATTGCTGGGGTGCTATGGAGCTATGGATTCCTTTGGATTGCTATGGGCAGCTATGGCCGAGACTCTGCATATTGTGGTTTGCTGATGAAGCATATGGGCAAGACTCGTGCATATGCCATTTCTATGGGTACATTTATTATTCTCGTTTATTGCCATTCGGAACGGAGCACTGTTTCAGTTGTTGACCCAACTATCCATCTCACGTGGATTGAGGCCCACTGGGACCTCACCGAGCTCTCTAGAGTAAGAGTGATGATCAAAGAGCTCGTACGTACTACGTACCAGTAAGTCTGTTTTATAAAGACTCACAAATGTGCATGTATAGATGACCGAGTATCGCAACGAAGATGCCATTTCCCCTGCCGCTGCTGCCGCACAACAACAACCCGTGAACCAAGCCCCTCAGGCTCGAGCCTTTACGACGCTTGCCGCACAATACGGACTCCCAAATATGGATATTTGATGCCCAAGCCAGGGTGGGCCGCAGACGGTGGATCAAGAATTCAATTTGTATGTCACAGTGAACCCGCATCCCGAAGGAACAGATCCTCTAGCATTTTGGGCGGTTCGTATAGTATATTTATGTTTAATCCGCTCAATCTCACTGATCATGGCTTGATTTAGGCCTCCCAAATGGCCTTTCCGACTCTATATCGTATCGCTATGGATTATTTACCCATCCAAGCATCAGCGGTGCCATGCGAGAGAGTCTTCTTGTCGAGCTCAGTAAATTCTTCCTCAAGAAAGGTCGGCTGGACTTTACAACGGGGTGGGCGACATCTGAGAAGGAGATGCTCGTGGAGAAGGATTCAGAAGATGTGCTCGCGTCTATCATCAACCCGGACCTGCAAGGGGCTGCGCTGGAGAAAGTGGTGGACACCCTTATTAGTGCTATTGCGGACGATGAAGGCGACAAGCTTTCTGGGCTACCACAGATCTTTTAATTGTTTAGTACTTTGTCGTGACTCGTGACTCAGACTATCCGCACTCAGACTACCATAGCTAGCGTGCCAGTGACTCATTCCTGTATGACTGCCAGTGCTATATATAAACCTCACCGCTCCCCTTCGAAAACTGCTATGTTCATTGTTGAACCAACACTGACAATCCCACGACGACGTACCCTAACCATGCAGCTCAGCACGACGACTCGATGAGGACTGCGATGGGGAGACAACGGGGAGATGATAGGTAGTACAGCGACGAGGAGACGACAGTGAGTACAATGTACGGTACACCTTGTCTTCATCATCCTCATCCACGACTTCCTTCCTAACTATCCTCCCTTCGAAAACTGCTATGTTCATTGTTGAACCAACACCGACAATCCCACAATGATGTAGCTCAGCATGATGAACAATGATGCGGCGACAAGGACTGGGACGCGGAGACGATGGGGAGATGACATGTACAACGAGGACAGGGACAACGAGGAGACGACAGTGAATACGGTGTACAGTACGCCTTGTAGGCTTCATCATCCTCATCCACAATTCCTAACCATCCTCCCTCCCTCATGCGACAGCTTGGCACGACGATGCGACAAGGACTGGGACGGGGACGACGAGAAGACGATAGTGATTACGTTGTACGGTATGCCTTCAATGTCTCCATTGTCCTCGTCCACAACTGCCTAACTATCCTCCCTCAGGCTCCCTCATGCAACAGCTCGGCACAACAACGCAACAGGACAGGGTTATGCCAATCAGCATGACGGGGAGATGAGGACTGGGACGCGGAGACAACAGGTACGATGACTACGCCTCATCTGCATCCTTAGTGTTTTAAAGTCCGGTCTGGTCCGGTTTTTTTGCCTTTTTTGGCAAGGACCGGGACCGGACCACTTTTTTGTTCAGCCACTTTCCATGCAACCGAACCGAAACCTTTGCCAACCGGTTGCATGCGGTCTGGCCTTTCGGTTGCAGTCAGTCACAACCGGCTCGCCTTGCAACCGGTTGGAGCATCACGAATCCCGACTATTTAATTTACCTCACCTACAACATGTAGGGCACGATGTCTATAGAATAAAATGTCAAGCTCCGGGCTATTCTTTCTCTGCTCGACCACAATTTTACACTCCAACATCTCTAGCTCTAGTATCTACTATCTACTATGTCTCGTAAATCTGATCGTGTTCGACGACCAACAGAGAGGGCTATTACTACACAGCCATCCCGCAACGGACACCGCTCGCGACCGCCCCAAACAAAATCCCCGAAAGGGAAAAAAGGGTCGAAGAGATTTCGTTCCCCTGCTGCAGATGAGTCGTCCGAAGAGGATTCATTTGCCAGTGAGGAGGACGTACGTTTGAGGAAAAGTCGCAAGCATCAGCCTGCCAAACGTTCGCGCCGTGCTTCACTGGCGGAGGTTGAAGAGGTCGAGGATCTAGTCCGTGATGACCTTGAAGAGGTCGTCGCCTTGTCTTCGCGAGCCGCAAGCATTGCGACCGACAGGGTATCCGATGGTGGGAATGTGGATGGCCTGAGTGATAATAATAGTGAGCTTGAGGTGAGCTGCGAGCGTTTGTGTATACCTATCAATCTAACATTAGCGACGTGCAGGACATCACGGACCAGCATCGAGCAGTCGTGCCCGATGTGCTGCCGACGAAAAAGAACAAGGCTTCAGACGTACTTACTATATTCTCTGACCGCTGCACAGTGAAGTTCTGCCAGCGAGATGGCTTGGTCGATACCTTGAAAGGACGGTGGTGCAATGTGTGTCGGTCAGTAATGCAAACGACTATATACATGGATTGAAGAGGGACTTACAATGATCTTGTAGGAACGACGAGCAGTTCGTGGTGAAGAACGGCCAGCGCAAGGCATTCCACACTGGCAGTAACTCATCGTGCCGTCAGCACATCCGCAGCCACTATGAGCTGTATCAAGCTCGATGTGCGGATAAGTCGATTCCTGAACACCATCACGCACTCCCGCGAGAGGTGTGGAAAGAAAGAGAAGCGACGAAGCGAGGGGAACGTACGGTAAATCTGGAAACAATGTTCCAGGGAATGATGTTGAAGAAAGACTCGGAGTTCTCGCGAGACAAAGTCTTGACTTCAGTTGCTGAATTTGTCGTTTGCGACGACCAGGTGAGTTTGAATGTGGTTGTAGCGTGGTTGTATTGGGAAGCGCTGACATTTGGTACAGAGTCTTGCGGTAGCTGACAAAGCCGCATTTAGGAATTGCCTAGTGGCCAAAATCCAAGCGTCCGGCAACCGCATTGCATACTTCAAACGCCTTCAGACTGAATGTGGCGTCGAGATTCCGTTGAATATCCCCCTTCAGAGCAACGTTCGCTGGGGGACTGCTGATGGCATGCTTGGTCGTGCCTATCGTCTCCGCCAATCCATCAACCTCTTTATTAGCTCTGCCGACCAACTATTCGGTCCCATCACCACCATCCGTCGTCCAGGATTCCCTGTCAAGCACATTCCATGGACGGCTTTCACGTTCAGGCCTGAGGATTGGGAGCGCGTGAATGACACACGCACCATCATTGCCGACGCCAACAGCATTCAACAATACTTCTCGTACGAGCTTCGACCGACTCTCTGGCGTGCCATTCCCGCTTTCGAAGACCTTCAAACGAGTTGGGAGGCGAAGGCTGACTCCCCAAAGTACACGCTTTACAAGAACGCCATCAATCGTGGCCTCGATAAGATCAGCAAGTACTACTGCAAGTTCGACCAGAAGCCCGTTTATGTCCTCGCCCTCGGTAAGTAATCTCACCTATCACGGTACACTATTTACTGATCGTACATTCAGTTCTACACCCCTACTACAAACTGGCATACATCAAGATGGCCTGGGGTGGCCCAGAGGAGCAGAGAAAGGAACATGCAGCCGGTAATCCAAATGCCAAAGATTGGTGTGACGAGGCGCTCAAAATTGTGGAGAAGACAATGGAGGAGTACTGGGAAAAAAGGTCGACTAACCCGTCAATGAGACCTGCCGCTGCCTTAGAGAAGGACACCGACGACTCGGACACCCTCGAGTCCGAGTTCGATCGCCACCGTCGCATGCTGCTCAGTCAGTCTGGTGGCTCTGATGCAGGTGGTTGGGCTGCGGAACTGCGTCGATACCTTGGTGACTTACCCGTCGATGTTACCAAGGATACA
This sequence comes from Leccinum ochraceum, assembly GCA_038091835.1. Classification (NCBI taxonomy): domain Eukaryota; kingdom Fungi; phylum Basidiomycota; class Agaricomycetes; order Boletales; family Boletaceae; genus Leccinum; species Leccinum ochraceum. Next base: position 4,156 of record JBBPPE010000021.1, read on the forward strand.
GACATCGTCGTCTGGTGGGCAGTAAGTATCATTCTAGTACCTCATTCAGTCGAATTCACAGCTAACTCGATAATACAGAAGCATTGCGAGGTCTATCCAACCCTCGCTTCCATCGCAAAGGACATTTGTGCCGTCCCGGCAACATCCGTGCCGTGTGAACGACTATTTTCGGCTGGTGCCGAGATTGCAACCGATCGGCGCTCACGGTTGGGGGCTGACAAATTCGAACATCTTCAGATCCTCAAGCATGCATGGCGCTCAAGCATCACTGACCATTCAATGGTTAACTCTCAGCACGTAACTGAGATCGCTATAGAGGAGTATCGGGACTTTCTCATTCAAGATGACAAAATGGAACAGTGGGATAAGGATGGCGAGATTGTGACCGAGTATTAGTTTGTTCGTAGTAGTACTTTCTGTTTGTCTGTCAAGCATGTACCCAGTGAGCAACCGGTCTGCTGAAAAACCGGTTGCGACTGTTGTACATCGGTTTTGCACCTCGTGATGATTTTGCTCGGACCGGCAACCGGGGGTAGTGAAAAATCCCAGGACCGGCAACCACAGTTCGGTTGCAAACAGTTCTGACCCGGTTGGGTTGCCGGTCTTTTGCCGGTCCTTAGACCGGACTTTCAAACACTATGCATCCTTGTCTACAACATCCTGACCATCCTCCCTCCCTCATGAACAGCTCAGGAGTCAGCACGACAATGCGACAACAACAAAGCGATGACGTAGACAACGACGTGACAAGGAGATGAGTATGGTATGCCTTGTCTTCATCATCTTCATCCACAACTTTCCTAAAGGCTAACCATCCTCCCTTGTGCACAGCTCAGCACGACGACGCGACGAGGACGAGGACAGGCGGGGAGTCGGGGACATGACAAGGACTCAAGGAGACAATAGGGATGGTTTGTGCAAGCTCAGCACGACGTTGACACCGAGTCGCCAACTGGCAACATGCACGACAACTCAATGACAACGGCCCGGGGAATGAGGACATGAGGAAGACATCAGTCGTGACTCGTGGACTCATGGTGCCGCGACAGTGTATCATGAGGAACGGGAATGCTGCCATGCTATGACGATGCAATGATATGATGGGTCGGGGATGGGGACTCATGTCACCACGATGTGATGAGGACAGGAATGTGACGACGAGGACGAGGACGGGGTAATCCCGATTTGTCCCAGTTTCCGCTGCACACCCTGCATCATTTTTGACCTCATACCAAACTATTCATGTCACTTGACACTAGAGATATGATATATTGTGTTCACCATTCAATTTGAACAATTTACTATGATGTACATATGCTACGACGAAGAAAACAAGTCTGAACTTCAAAGATCATCAATGGTGCTCTATGATCCAAGATTCCAAGTTAACAAGGAATGGGCAGGGTATAGGTAGTACTCAGATGAGGGGGAGTAAGAGGGGTTTGTCAAAGGGAATGCGAATATTGGGATTTTTGAATGAACGAGTGGAATTGCCTCTGTGCTTTGCGAGAAACGTGCAAACAGCCCGGCCGTTGGTTGGCACGTGTTCAACTTTGCTCCTCTCCTCCTACTCTCATGTTGTACTTAGACAATTGTAACTCTGTAACACACAACATCGGTGTACACTATGAACCTCTCGAGTGGATGGGAGGTTCAGGTTGATGGAGAGGTTGGGCTATGGCTCGTCTGGTAAGTTTCGACTATGAATCGGCCGTTTTGCATATTGAAGCCACCGTTTTTTTATTACAGCTTCTGTATATATGGCTCAAAACATTGTAAACCATAAAGTCTATGCTATCAAGCTCGAACATTGCCCCAAAGGTGCTTCATCCGTGGAGCGAGAATACTCGGTCCTGAAGAAGCTGGAAGGGGGTCCCGGGATTCCACGTGCTCATTGGTTCGGATGAGAGTCAACCTACGACGCGTCACGTGGTTATCGATCTTCTGAAACCATCTCTTTATGATCTTGTGGCCAAGCAGACAATGCTTGGCCTGAGTTCAGTGATCCACATTGGCATTCAGCTGGTGTGTTCATCCTCTATGGTTGTGACCCCGGCCGTCAATGTAAACCATGCGTGGATAGGTTTCACGCATACAGTACATACACGAACGCAACTACGTCCATGGTGACATCAAACCTCAGAACGTTTTGATGGGCGCAGTGGACCATATGGCACCCGTCCCGTTTCTTGTCGACTTCGGCACCACATCACAATACATCGACACAACAACTGGGCATCATCTTCCATTCAAACAAATTCGCCATCTTACAGGAACACCGGCCTTTGCATCAATCAACAGTCACTTGGGAGCGGGGTTAACCTGTCGTGACGATGTTGAATCACTTGTTTATACCATGATCTAGTACTGTCTACATGGCTCCCTTCCGTGGCTGAAGAACAGCTCTCACTGCAAGAACTCGTCAATCCTCAAATTGAAACAATCGATTCCTGTGGAAACCTTGTGTCGCAGGCTGCCGCGTGAATTTCCGATGATGCTCAACTATACCCGTGCGCTTTCATTTTCAGACACACCAGATTATGATCATCTTCACTCACTGCTCCGGAGCATCAACACTGAAATATACCCGCCGCCCCCTGCTCTCCTCTCGCCAGACTCCCCCTCCTGCCACCCCGGTGTGCAAGCCGGGTCACACACTGATTGCACATTGCACCAGAGCATGCATGGGAAGGAATCAGAGTCGTGGAACACTCGTAATGTTTTTCCGTATTTACTTTTGATTTCTAAGCTAACATTTGTTTCCAGTGCATGCTCCGTAGTTATGTACATCTTATGGTTTTACATGTGATTCTATGACATTTCCTTAAAAATACATATGTTTTTTTATGTTGATTAGCAATTCTGACTTGAACCGGTCTTATCAGCCAGTCGGGTCGAGCCGAGCCGATTTACAAATCAAATCAACTTGGCAAACTGAGTCACATGCTAAGTTGGTGACTGTCAAAGTCGGCTCACGACTAGCCGAGTCACGGCAACACTAGTGTGAGATCACCCACTGTGCAAGCATACTCTGCGAGGCGGTCCCACCCACCCTCGCAGCTCATGCCCACCAGTAGGTGTCCCTCCCGTTCTGGACCGGTCAGCACTTCGCCTGCCCTCTCTCTCCTAGATACCCGCCTTCCTGTCGGTCCTTATATTGTATATAGCTACTTTACATACAATCCACCACTTTCTTTTCTAGTGCACACCGTGCCACCCGTAGTTTCATATCTTTGTTCGTGAAGTAATCATTAGAAGATCGTTGATATAAATAATGATTATGTCCTCCATGTCTGCAAAGATGTCGTTCATCATGTTTTGGAACATGGCTGAGGAATTACACATCCCAAAATATATTGCAGTAGGCTTGTAGGATCCAAGATGACAGACGAAAGCTCCTTTCCATTCGTGTAACCCCAACTATGATCCATTTTGGTGAAGTGCTTGCTTTTCCTGTCCTCTCAACTCTTGTAACATGTAACAATGCCCTGAAGGAATTCCAATTTGGGCATTTCCCAGTTGTTGATCAGCCCTCTCTTGCCCATCATCATACAGGCTTCTGACTTCAAAATTGTTATTTGTGTAATTCTTGAAGAGCTGCAGAGATTGCCCTTAGTATATCATCACTGAACTTGGGGACTTGAGATATCTAAAATCAGCAAGCATACAAATAGCAGGGACAAAGTTGCGTGGCACAGCACCTGTGATAATGCCGACCAGATAACATTGGACAGAATGATGATCTCTGCCAGTGACTTGTTTGAGTTTGGAAATCCTGTCCTCAAAGGCATAATACCCAATGATGGTCTGCAATAAAGAAAACCTAAAGTCAATCTCTGTGGCGCTCACAGCAGTGATGCGCCAGTTGGCATCATGATCCCAGGAGAACTTGAAGAAATGATGTAGAGGTTCCAGTGTAACATGAGCAGGCGGCTTACCAGGTTAGCGGCTAGTCCATCCAAAAGGGGGCGACAATTTGGATGACTTTCAAGAAAGCAGCCAAGTCATTGAGGTCCCATTCAGCACAATTTGAAGGACCTTCCTCAGGATAAAGGATAAGTGAGGTTCGAAGAGTGGGTGGCAAAGCACAAATTTACGTGGAACAAACATGGATTGTGATAAGCAAATAAAGCTTCGGTCACACTGGAGTCCACTGTGAGTAACCAAGGAATAATATTGAGTGAATACAATGAGCTACTGACCTGGAGTCCACTGTGAGTAACCAAGGGCAACAGAACAGAGTGGCTGTAAATACTGGCAAACAACTGGCAGCCACATTCAGCCACAAAGTCATCCTGCAAAAGTGGTGTAATGATAATTGAGCCAGGTCCGATAAGTTACGGCCAGTTCATCCAGAATGTTCACAAACTCTATTTAGTCCATGTTCCTTTGATACCTTGAGAAAGGCAGGAACATCATCGAGGTGACCCGGCTTGACTACACAACGCGCTGATGGCATTCAATATGTATTCAGCAGTCCATGGGTTGTGAAACTGATGGTAGGTGGCAGTTGACATGGAGGATGCGACATGACACATCCCATTAAGTGATGATGATACTGATGAGCAGGTGTGCAGGTGATCTCTCTTCCTCTTCCTCTTCCTCCCTCCCTAGCAATCAACAATGAATGCACCTTTCTCTCTCTCTCTCTCCCTCCTTTCTCCCTCACTTGCACTTGATTACAACATGAATACCCACGTAACAACAACAACGACACAGCTGTGACAACGATGACAAGCGTGATGTGGCAGGTGCACCTCTCTTCCTTTTCCTCTTCCACTTGCTCTGCACCTCTCTTCCTCTTTCCCTCTCTCCCTCACTAGCACTCGACGATAACATGAAGACTCACAGTTATAATGGCAATGACAACAATGACACAACTGTGATGACAATGAGTGTGATGTGGTGGCAGGTCCATCTCCCTCCCTCACTAGCACTCAAAACTGTACAATATTAGTTTGTGTTCTGCAATTTATAAATCATATAACCACTTATTCCTATGTTTCAAACAGTATTAGTATGCCTCTTGCTTCTGAACCACAACCATCCCCTCGTGGGAATTCTGCTGCTACTACTCCCCCCTCCTCCCCCCCCCCCACTGGTGTTCTGTGGACCTGCCTTGTGCAGTCCCCCTCTCTGAGGTTGGCCGAAGGTTCCATACCTTCCCCAAAGGCACCTTTCGCCTGCGATACTCCCCTCCATTGGTCCCTGTCTTCGTTTCTCGCCACTTGCGTGCACATCCCTTTAAGTGGCAGTGGACTGTGAAGGATGGCCCCAACAAGGGTCAGACTCACTCTCCCCACCGTCCCTCTGGTTTGTGCCAAGGATGCACCAAAGGCTGCCCGATGGGTGGTTTCTCTTTTCCACTCCTTCAAGGCCCATCTTTCCCCCACTGCCCTGGACCTTGACACCGGCAAAGTCCGCTCAGTGATTATTCGCCTCTACCAGAACAATATACTGGTCCATTTTCGGTCCCAGCTCGCTCCCACCAAACCCCCTCTAAACTCCACCGCTCCTCGTCAGGCTCCACCCCCCACAGCTGCCCAGCCCCCTGTGGTCATGCTGTCTGAATTTCAGGCCCTACAAAAAGAAGTAGCTCTCCTGTGGGAGCAGCTCAACACCATCATGTCCTGAGATGCATTTGGCTCTCCCTCGCCACCCAACTCTCCCAGGACTGCCCACACTGTGGTCCCTCCGCATTCACCCACCACTCCCTTCTCTCCCTCTGCAGCATCCGCAATGAGTCAAACTGCCCACCCTAGCCACCCCTGGCTACAGGAACTGTTGGACAATGACAGGTGCCCATCATTCATTGCAAACCACACCGACTCATCCATGCGTCCCCACTGGACCAGAGCTATGCCGGACAATGTACCCCAAGTTGTCCAGCTCCTGCTCCAGTCCAAGCCCTAAATTTACATGGGGGTTGATTCTAATGGCGACTTATGTCTGGCGAGTCAGGCAGAAGGGGACCTCGTGGCCCTCTCCATGAGCATGGACACTGCTCACTTTGCCGACACTGCTGTGTTGTCCAATTTCATTGTTTGTTGACTCACTTTCTCTATACCGTACTCAGGTCCATTGGGACTGGAAGGGTATCACTACCCAACACGCCTCTCTTACTCTCTCTTTTGTTCTTTGACATGTGGCCTCTCATCCGAGCGGGTCCCTATTGACTAGGTAGGGTTGTTAGTTGTTTTCCTGGTCCACCTTGTTCTACACATTCCCTATTCCCACACTCGTGATGGACCCCTTGGGGCCACCACTCTTGTCACCTACAGTCCTCGTTCTGTTAAGTGTTTTCGTTACCACACTGTAGCTACAAAGCTGGACTGGTTCCAGTTTCGTTTGATTGTCCTCATAGAGTACACACACTCCACATGGGACAGTAATTGATTTAAAAAATAAAAATAAAAATAAATAAAAATAAAAAACAGTATTAGTCAATGGTCATAATACTGATTTGTAAGATTTAAGACCAGCAGGGACATTTATGGTATACTAGGGAATCTAGTAGTACCTTGCTACAAAGATCTTGTGAATTGACCATTGCAAGGACAAAAATTGACTTATAGTTTTAGATGTAGTGCCACCTGGAGGGCATTTGAAGGGCCATGTTTCTGAGAAGCATAGGTTAATTGAAAGCAAATGCCTTGGACTCACTTGTTCAATGGTCAAGTTCAAGCAGGGAATTTCCCTTGAGACTATCCAGAATGCATAACAGATGCATAAATGGTTTTCCATACTCCAAGCTTAGACTCATTCATGTAACAGATCAATTACTAGGATCAAGAAGAAGTCAAAACTGGTCTGGAACAGTTGGTCTGAACCATGTGTTGGCACAAATGGTTTTTGATGTAGTTTTGGGTAGCTTAGTATAAGAGCTTGGCGGCCCTTTTCCAGGAGCTATGTCTAATTGGTCTTGCGCATGCACATGCATGTAATTATCAAGGATCACATACACATAATATTTATTTCAATTCTGACTAATCACATGATCTACTGCATAGTCATTATCTCACTTCAATATATCAATGTTACTGCTTGGAGTGAAGGTAAGGCCAGACTATAAAACAATCAGTCACTCACACATTTTGGACGACATCCTCTCCGATCAGTCTGTATTTTATCCTGTGGTCTATGGCAAGAACATCGGAATTCGAAGGTTATGAAACCTCCACCTCAAAGAGGGGGATCACACATGGAGTGTCTGTTGTAAATCACTGGTCTATACCAACCGACCTTTCACAGTCTGGAGCAGAGACTGGCATCACCGACACTCAGGACTAGAGACTGGACATACCAAAACCCAGACTAAGGTCAGGTGACCTACCCCTCAGCCCTCGTTGTCCAGAACACCTACATCACCATGTCGTCACCACAGTCATTTCATTGTTATCCATATCATTAACTGAAGTTCTAGCATGTGTTGACATCATGCAACAACTCTAGCTCAGGAACTACCTTGCCCACAGGACTGAGACTGTCAATAAGAATAATAATTCGAGCTCAGTAGTGTCATCATATCACTATCTGAGTGTCTGTCTTCTGATCTGATATCTGAACCTTAGCCAATGTCAATTTCCTCTTCAACAGGCTCTATGTGTACAGCTGGCTTGCAGAGTTGGATGTAGACTTGGTGAAGGGGCAAAGGCCAAGATGAAAAGATAGTTGAGTAAGCACAGTCATCACTGATGCCTAGTGTTTTAAAGTCCAGTCTGGTCCATCTTTTGCCTTTTTTGGAAAAGACTGGACTGAAACCGGTCCTGGAAATTTCCTGATATGGAAAAAACCAGACAAAGACCAACAAAGACCAAAAAAACAGTCTTTGTTGATTGCTTGCCAGTTCGGTTATGGTCTTTAACAGGTTTTCAGGGGTGTGCAAAATACTATGGATTCCAGGCTTCCGGCCCATATTTTTTTCATCTAAATCAGGCTCAGGGGTTGTTGAGTTATGATTAATCTAAGCATGCATGTCATTTTTGAGTATACCTACTTAGAAAACCTATTCTAGAGAATATATTTGTGTGGGATTGGCACTTTGGGGTGGCAATTAAAAAATGGTTGAAGGCATAAAACCATCAGCAAGTTGAGCAGGAATAGAAATAGTCAGGTAATCTACTGGACTTAAGAAGGAGTCTGCATCAGCTTTGAAATCCATACTAATAACTCCTGCATCCTCAGCATCTTTTTTAGTAAAGTGACGAAGTTCAGCTGATTGGATTTTCGCACTATGGCTTGGTTAAACCAAACCAGACTCCCTATACCTTCAGCCTCATTATCCCAGGCTGGATAAGAATCTCTGTTGCTGAGGTTGGACCTTGAACCATCAGTTGCCACTATGTCTGATTTGTTGCTGTGAGTGCTGAAAATTATCCACTTGCTCCATGTCAACATGAAAGTGGTAGAATAATGTTGATGATAACAGAAGAAGCACCTCCACTGGCAGCTCCAAGACTACCCCAAGTTCCCAAGTTCCCAGATGACCAGCCAAGCCCTAAGCTTGGAATTGAACTCCTTTGTTAAACAAGTAGAGAGTGTGAAGTGAGTTTGAGTTTTCAAAAACAAAAACTTACTTTTTGGATATGGCATCAATATACACAGTCTACCAGCAATGTTCTTTTTATCAGCATGGGGTACTGTGTTGACTCTGTTTCCTCTCAAGGGAAGATTAGGGCAAAAGTTGAAAAAAAGCCCAAAGCTGGCTTTGTATCCCTTTTCACTCCAGAAACCCACTGTAGACTGAAATCTTGCTGCACAAGCTAGAAAGAAAACTTCAGCATTCCACAAACAAAGTTCCTGTGGCACTATTAGTGGAATTTTCTTAAAATTAGCATTCACTTACATGATATTTTGTACAAGTAGTGAAGCTATGAACACCTCAGACTTTTTCCTATCAAGACTATGGATCACAGGAAGAGTAGGCTTCTGTAAGTTGCTTAGTATTGTAGCTATACAGAAGGTGAAAACACTTGCTTACTTTAGCAGATTGGCGATGCCATCCTAATAAAAAAGGAATGTAAGCTTCTCAAGTGTTTTTGCTGCTATGGGTTGAGATCTTTTGAAGTAAGTCTCCAACCAGCTCCTGCAGCAAAGTGTCCAAAGCACCCATGGAACCTACTGTCCAGGGTGCTTGGTACCCTCACAAGCACAGCAAATGATCTACTTGGTCAAAAATCAAAACAGGTTTGGAGCTGGGGTGGTTTAAGTAAGTAGCTAGAATTTGTCAATTAAAGAAAGCACTTACTGCTCATAATATTCCCTTTCAAAACTATATAGAATATTACATACCTAGGGGATTTGAACAACTCCTCCATCCATCTGCTCTTTTTTCAACCTTTTTTTTCCCCATCCATCCACCCTGTTGTGGTAACAAATGCACTGTGCACATTTTATACTCTGGGAGCTGCAAAAGCTTGCTGGATGTCAGGCATTGATTAATCGATTAATCTGCTTCTCTAGCCTTTTGGCAACTATTGCAGAATCCTGGCGCCTCCTTTCATCTCTTGCTTGCCAAGCTTCCCCTTTAGGCTGGCTTGCTAAAAGAAGCCAACACATTAGCAGCAAATTTGATTAAAATAAACAAACATACCAGCTGCTCAATCCACCAGCACTTTTTTTTTTTCCCTTGAGTGAACTTTATACTTTTTATCACCTGCTGATGGCACGGTGGAGGTGGCTCCTTTAAACCTAGAATTCTATCATATATACTTCAAGTTCATTTTATGTAATAAATTTAACCTACCGTTTTCTAGGTGGGCTTGAAGTGGATGAAGCTAGCCATTAAGCTGGTTATTAAGTAGCATAGTGAGAATAAATTTTACTCACTAGTATCAACCAAAGAATAGCTCTTGATGCTGCTAGAGGGTCTTGAGGGAGAGCTGGAGCTGGCATTTGAACTGGTTGGTGATTAGCAAACAGGCAGAGTCAGGGAAAAAAAGAAAGTACAATGTTGAGGGAAAAAACCTCCAACTCTCCCTAGGCAAGTTGCCTTCCTTATGTCTGTATGGTCAAGGAGACTCACCATAGATGTGAGAATGAAGCTGCTGGGAGTAGATGAGCTGAAGGTGGGGGATGGATGAGCTGAAGTTAGAGGGTTGATGAGCTGAAGGTGGGGTCTGAGATTGCAATCAGTGTTGCAATCAGTGAAGTCGAAGTCTTGGCTGGAACTGGCCCGAGAACCCCGGGCCAAGGCCCTTCCAAGTCACAATTACCACTCTGACTCCCTCATCAGCCCTTTCTCCCTGACTCCTCCAATTGCCCTCACCCACATCTTATGTTATGTATCTCATTGGGTTCTGTTAATAATGCCTGATGACTTTCTAACAATGATCAATACTAACTAAGGCCCAGTGGTGACCATTTTTAACAGGTGCTATTAATCATTTGTTAATTAACTGGGTTAAAATCTGTTAGTGACAATGTGCCAGTGCGTTCATACTCACATTCATGCACTCAAGGCCCACTCTCTTCCCCTGCACACCCCACATCACAAGGCGTGACAATGGCGCATGTCCCTACCCTGCAGTATGGTGACAATGCCAATGACACTAACAATGCAACGATGACGACACAATGGTGGCGTGACAAGAGTGTATTATCTCCTTCCATGTCAACTCCCTCTTTAGATACCACCATGCCTAAATAGTCCACATTCTTCTGAAAGAAATGGCACTTGGAAGATTTGTCAAATAAATCATTATCTCGGAGACATTTCAGGACTTCCCAGACTATTTCGGCATGCTCTTCCTGAGAGAGACCACCAGTAAAGATACATAGATCATTGATGTATTTTTCTACATTGTGAAGTATGTCATGAAAGATGTCATATAACCAAAATACATGACTGTCAGTTCATAGGCTCTAAGCGGTGTAACAAAAGCACCCTTTTATTTGTCGCCATCCTTCATCCGGACATTGTTATATCCCTACCGCAAATCAAGCATGGTAAACATGTCAGCTCCTTGAAGCTGATCAATAGTGCCTTTGTTTAAATATCGGCAGTCCATAACCTGCCACTTCTTGCTGTCCTTCTTGGGAATGAAGAAGACTAGAAAAGTCTGGAGGGACTTAGAGGGGCGGATAACCCTTCTTCAACTCCGAGTCGAGGAATGTCCGGACTTCCTGCATCTCGGAGTTCAATAACAGAATAATATGTCCTGTCTTTGGAATGAAGTCCAACTTCAAGTCAATGGCATCGTTCCAGATCTTGCATGCTGGCATATGAAAAGAGGCCTGCTCTAAAAATACGTTGAGAAACTTCAAGTTGTAAAACTCCTTTGGTATCTTGTTTTATAGATTTTTTATTTCTTCTGCTTGAAGATTTCCGGTTTTTACACCATCAACAGCTTCTATCTTACAGGTTTCTATCAGACTAGCTGGTACTACTTCCTTGGTCTTTCAATATTTGAGTCTCTATTTGTCAGTGGTGTAACTGGTACTGACTCCTTCGGCTCAGACTTCTTAGACTCTCTATATTCCAGCGTAGTCATCAAGGCGCATGTAGTCGGACACCTGTCAAAGGTTACTAGTAAGGGAACTTTCCAATCAATAGATGGATTATGTAGGGAGAGAAAATCAAATCCAAGGAACAGGGCATTAGTAGAAAGAGCAGTAATGTAGGCCCTTGCGGGAAAAGAATGCCAAGTACTCTTAGAATCACAGATTGAATTGGAGAGGTTAATATAGAACAAGATATCTTTTTGGGAGTTTTGAGTAATACACTTCAGCTTCTTCCAACATATACTCCATTCGGGCTGACCGAACAGAGGGAGCTGCTTCCTGCTCCATTGGTCTACTCTGGTCTAGAATTTCTATCTAACTGAGCAAGCAATTCCCTTAACTCTAGCATCTGAGTATGTGTGCGACAAGACACGGCGGTGTATGGCGATGACAGTGACGAAGCCCCGAAGTGTATGGGCAGCTTTGACCTAATGAAGTAAACCAAAGTACAGGACTACCGGACTATCCACTCGGAGGCTGATACTGGACACTTGAAAGAAGAAATAGGATGAGGGATGGGAAGAACTTTGGCACAAGGCTCAAGAGGTCAAAGTCAAAGCTGGGGGCGCCAGCGATGACTGACTCGAGTATTTATACATTAATAGTGCTATCTAAGTACATCCGGACTACATGAGGTGCTATCTACATACATGCTGCTGTCATGAGGTATACACTATGCTGATCATGAGGCAATGATGTGGATACATCAGAAATGATGATATGGTGAGGGAGTGTTCTATACGAGGAGCACTCATGGGTACCAGCTGGAAGGTCACCTGACCTTAGTTTGGGCGTTGGTGTGGCCAGTCTCTAGGCTGGACCTTGATTGATCAGTCAGTATAGACCAGTGATTTACAATAGATCAGACGTGACCCAGATCAGCGCCATAATGTATTCTTTGAACTTGCACTCAACTGTCTGAACTGAACTTGGTACAGGAGTATCCTAGACATTGTGGAGGCCATACTGAGTTGCCAAAGCCAGAAGTGAACACCCACTCCTTGGTCTTTTTACAGTCCTGGACTGGACTTTAAAACTCTAATTGTAATGTGCATTGCAGTTTACAAACATCACTCTGCATACTTTCTCAAGAGGAACGGTGCCTGATACACGTCGTGTGCTTGATCATCCTCCCCATTGTTCAACAGCATCGAGCAATCAATCGTGCAGATCTGGTCCAAACAAGACCAGACCTTCAATTCTCAAGGTGTCTTTGGAGTGGGAGGACTCACTGCCTGATCTGATTGTAGAAGACAATATAGAAATGTTGAAGTGGGAGTGGAAGTATTTCAGTGGGAGGACATAATGGTGGGATGAGCGGACGGAGCCGGATCTGAGATTCCTGATGCCATCTTGTACCAATCATTGAATTACTACATGTAATTGTTTCAGGAGGAGGCAACCTTGGGCACTGCTCACAACAAAGGAAACATGGGGTGGCCAGCCAAGTTGCCCAATGTGCTACCGACTCTGATCATTGTTCCATCTAGTACTTTGGTTTATATGATCATAGCCCTTGAAGTGGTATTACAATTTGGATTGACAGGAAACCTTGTTAAACAAGGTTAAGCACTGAGTGCTGCAAGGTATGATGATCACTCACAATCAAGATAACATTTATGTAAACCTGCCATCTTCTTGATGTTTCTTCCTCACTTCCATCATGACCAATAATCTCGCTTGCCTAACCTGGCAGTCTCAGTGTGTTCATCTTGTCACTCATACTTGCAATACTCCTAATCGACAGATACTTTTCGCATTCTCGCATGGCTTGTCAAACAGAGATACAAGGTCCCCGCCCCTTCATGGCTGATGTTGGTCAAGAGGAGGCAAGTGTGACATCATCGAAGTAGGATGTAAGTAAGCACCCACAGTGTGGTGCTTGCTCGTTCTTCTCTGACCTGTGCAGTTACGTCACCCACAGATACACAGGCAGGCTGCCGATGCGTCAATTTATCTCCATCACAGTCAATGCCCTCACGTCCAAACATGGTATCGACAACATCAACATTGAGAACCGCTTCATCAGCATCAAGTCCTTATTTACCTTGTACCATAGATCTTGAGCAATTTCCCATCTTGTTTCACATCACCGATGATCCGCTTTCACCCTATCTCTGTTCCTCGTTTCTCCTATCTCTGATCCGACACTCTGACTCTTGACTTCGTCATTGCCTCGCCATCGCTTACTGTATAGCTAGGTCATCCGCAGCTTTTGACTCATTCCTTAGTACTGCAATGATGCATCCCTTTCTTGCGATTCCATCACCTTCCATGCTCGTAGTACTTAGGACTTCTTTATTTTTTTTTTCTAACACTTAAGCTAGAGCTACTTGATACACTCTGAGTCTCCTGCGAAACCCTCGAGTCCTTAGTCCCTTTGTCCCTCAGTGCCTCAGCCCTCTTTAGGTGTGACCCCCTCTTAGTACCTTCATCTCTGAGTCTCGCCAGACATTATGTTTACTCGACTTCTACTCTTTCGTCCCAGTCTTCGCCCACCCTCCAAGTCTACATCCGACCCTGCCCACTATGGAGCACTGTCTAGCTCTCTAGAGATTAGAGTGATTTGCTGATTTGAATGGTAGTCCGGAGGTGTCAAAGACAGCCTGGTCGTAGTCCACTTGTGTTGGCAATGGGAAGGATGGTGAGGATGAGCTCTGTAGTGAGCTATGAGGTGAGGAGGAATGGTCGGAAGGTGCTAGTAGCTGTGTGGGATCCATAGATGTATTTCAAAAACCAAGTACTACAATGTCTTTATAGTCCCGGGCATATCCTAAGACTGTCTAGCAAGTCTAAAGTAGATATATCAAAAAGGTAAACAAAATTTAAAGGTCCGGTCCGGTCTGGTCTTTTGCCTTTTTTGGAAAAGACTGCTGGGACCGAGACCGGTCCTAGAAAATTTCTGATATGAAAAAAACCGGACCAAGACCAAAAAAGACCGAAAATCAGTCTTTTACCGGTCTGGTTGCGGTCCAAAACCGGTCTTTGTACGCTCCAAAAATAGAACACACTTTTAGCTTTCTACTGATATTTTCTTTATATAAATTGGTTCACACGCAATGGAGATATGATTATTTTAAGATTTAATGCAATATGGCTCTTTAGACAGCTTGAAAGATCAATCCGAATGCAGTCCGCAAGCGATCGGGGGGCTTAGCGGTGGCTGTACCGAATGTGGATATATTTTTGGTCTTTTTTGGTCTTTTACCAGTCCGGTTGCAGTCCAAAACTGGTCTTTGTACGCTCCAAAAATAGAACACACTTTTAGCTTTCTACTGATATTTTTTTATGTAAATCGGTTCACACGCAATGGAGACATGATTATTTTAAGATTTAATGCAATATGGCTCTTTAGACAGCTTGAAAGATCAATCAGAATGCAGTCCGCAAGCGATTGGGGGGCTTAGCAGGGGCTGTACCGAATGTGGATATAGCCCCTATCCAACTTTAGAGCTAATAATAATGTAAATCCGTCCATATCCGGGTGAGATCTGACCAATCTCGACCTTGATGTCGATATATTGGTATAAATAGCATAACTAACTCAAAGTAAATCGTAAAAATATGAGAAAATCAGGGTAAATACTTCAATATATGTATGAATAGGGGGCAACATCGGTCCCCCCAAAAGACCGGTTGCAACCGGTCTTTAACTGGTCTTTTTATTTTTGAGAAATGAAAAGACTGAGACCGAGACCAAGTGAAACTAGGAAAGACCGGACCGAAAAAATCGGTCTTTTTTGGTCTGGTCTGGTCCGGTCCTTGGTCTTTCGTTGGTCCTAGGACTGGACCTTTAAATACTAGATGGGGCTGTTGCATTCCAAGATGTGGTGGGGGTTGTGCCCAAGGCAGTTGGGGCAAACTGAGCAGAGGCCCCGGTCACTGAAGGGTTTGGGATGCAATTGGGAGGAGGGGGGGTTACCAGACGCCTGGTAAGGGGGTGGGGGCCAAAACTTCTGGCGGGGAGAGGAGGAGTGAGAGCGGTGGCAGTCGAATGGTTCAACGTGTTGTAACACAAGGTGTTGGGTTGTGGGGCGGCTAAGGCGGGAGCAGGAGGAGGGAGAGCTTTGGGGGTCAACCAGGGCCTTGACCTACGGGGTGGGTGGGTAGCCGGTGACAAGAAATGATTGTCAGGCAAGGGGGGGAGTGGGAGAGTAAAAGGGGGGGCGGTGTATGGGGGAGGGGGTGTAATAGCGTGTTGCGGACTGCAAGGGGTGGGAAAAAACACTGACCTTACGGATTATCTGGGACTGGATGCTCACGCTCATCTCGAAAGCGATTGAGTTCATGAGGTTCTCATCAATAATTGTGATGTTGAAAGCATGTCCCGGGTTGGTTTTGAGGTCGTCATGCTATTGGCGATGGATGCGCGAGGTGTATTGAAGGGCGATGAGATCTCCATTGGAGTTGGAGTGCATAGTTCCAGAAGAATTCAGCTAGTATGTTTACGTGCTTGTCTGGCCAGGCTGTCTGTTTGACATGGAAATCCCACACCTTATGGTCTGTGAGAGATTTAATCTCTTCTTCCATCACTTTCTGCCAAATCTTCTGTTCAGCTGTTGGTAACCACTTTATGTCTCGGTAATAAACTGGTGTGCCAACTGCGTAGGCAGCAGCGGCTAGATGACAGTGTATCCATTGATTGGAATACATCTCTCATATATCTGAATCCTGTAGATTGGTAGGAATCAGTTCTTCTGTCTCCATGGTCTTGTTGACTGGTGTCAATAGAAATGACTCCTCCTGAATTGGACTGACTGATCTATCCCGTTGCTGCTGTAAATTGTGCTCTATTTCAATAGGCATGCGATCTCCACAAACATTATCTGGTATGTCATTGACCTACCTAATGCTTCAATATGCTTTACATCTCAAGGAAGTACATATCTAAGTCTTCGTTACTGTGTTCTGTAATGCTGATTGCCTCTCAGGAAGTCAATAGATAGCGCTGCAAGATTTTAGACCTGGAATTATTGGAATGTGAATGGGAGTGTGTACAACTGCTACTCTCACTCCTAAATGTTTCATGTCTATTGGTCTATCGTAATATGCTAATTTCAGATTACAGCATGCTGAGAAGGTGCAATATGCTTTTTCAACTGATGGTGGCCCCACCCTACATACTGCTCTGCCTGTGTTAGCTACACAAAGCTTGGTCTACCTGCAAAAAAGGTACCAAGTATATGGGTTTCCAAGAAGTGCTTGAGGCCGGCATCAGCAAAGTGGCTGATTACTATGAATGGACCACTCTGAGGTACATATAATCTCAATGGGTAAGTACTTAGCATGTCAAGTCTATATGTAGACAACACCGTAATGACTCAGAATGGTCCAGTACTCGACCCTGCATAGAAATTGAACCATTATGTTCAAACTGGGGTGAAGACCTGCTCACTGACGTGATGGAATATATCGAGAAGATTATAAGTATTTTGATCATCGAGTCTTTGTTCCGAACTAATGGTAGACTATCAATGTGAAGTACTGTGAGCAGTATGAGGTACTATATGGTCACAATGCAGGGTCCTCTTCCTTGCAGCACAAGGCAAAAGGCCCAAAAATTGCAAAGCACGATTATTCAGCATGCTCGTTCAAATCTTGTCAGATGAAGACAGTGATACAGAACCATCCAGGGGCTCTAATGGTTGGCGTGATCCTACCAAGCCATGGCTACAAGGCTTTCACGAGTACCTACAGACATGTGAAAACATGGAAGCTCTGTCCATCATGCAGTGGTGGAGGTTGTATGCTGCTGAGCACATTATCCAGTGTGGGCATCGCTTGCAGGCGACTACTACTTGTCAATTATGGTGAGTTTGGTAAAACTTTGGTTTCATTTAAGCATGCATTCTCTTCAGCCATTGTCACAATCAGCAAACATCAGAACCGCCTCAAGGCCGACATCATTGAAGTGCTACAGTGCATGAAGTGCCTAGCACACAAAAACCATTTGTTTCTTGAAGATTTGGAATTCAGTGATGAGACCACTATGCCCGGTGCACCTACTATAGGCAATACTCAGAACTACGACTGTGACAGGCTCAAATATTTGGTTGGTGATGGGTCTGAGTCGGGACTCAGTGGGGATGCTGTAAGTGATGATGAGGATGACGGAGATGAAAATGAGGATGGCATATTTGTCCCATTTATGGACCTCTACTAGTACTGAGTTTGTAGTAGTAATCTGTGTCAAGTCATTCGTTCTAGTACTACTCAGGCCAGGGCCTCAAGCCGAGCTGAAGCCATAACATATGGCCTAGTCTACTTTAGGCTTGGCCCAGAAAATAGCAGGCATGAAGCTTGACCAAGCCGAGCCCAAGTTTTGGCTTTCAGGCCAAGTTGGGCTGGAACAACACTATCGACAACGACAATGACAACAATGACGATGACATCAGCCATAGCCAAGCAGAACCCAGTCCCTCCACTAGTCCTTGACACTCCACCAGTGCCCCGCTGGTATAGTAGTTTTCCTTTACAGGTACCCCCTTGTGTTGACAGTCTCTTTGTGAGTATCTCCATGACCTAGTCTCGATACAACCCATTGCCCATCATTGAGCACCCATCTACACCCTCAATTGAAATACAAGAAACCTTTTCCATCCCACAACTAGAACTTATTGCCCCCAAGGATTACCCAGATTATGATCCAAATGACATGACTACTGAAGAAAACTTTGATATTGAATTAATTTAAAATTGGCCTTACTGGTTAGAACACGAGTTCTATCATAATGCAGTCGACAGAAACAGCCATACCCCTTTTAATCTTAGAATCCACTCGCACTACAAAGGATCACTGGGTAACCTTCCAAGTACCTCCTCTCAACAATGGACCACTTCGAGGAAGGAGTCCCTACCTATCAAGAAGAAATTGACAAGCTCAAACAGTGGCTCACCCAGCTCACCAACCTCCTCACCACCACCACCCAGAACGCTCTAGTGGCAATACAAACAGCTGCTGCTGCAGAAATCTGCACTGCAGCTGCAGAGACCGCAGCACCTGGCAGGACACCAGCAAAGGTCTCAAAAAAGGTAAATAGTACCCGACCCACTGGAACCTTTGATGGTTCCTATTCTCACTTTGAAGAATGGTGGTGCAAGATGGGAATTTATCTTGCATGTAACGATGAATCCTTCCCCACCACCAAGGAATCCACCTTGGCAGTCTTAACCCAGATTGGATCTAAAAAAGAAAAAGACTTGAATGGAGCTGGCACATGGGCTCGAAATGAATTATGAAAGCACAAAAATGGATGCCACTTCCCCTCATCAGAAACTATGATGGAGGAACAACTCTGATCACAATCAGGGATATCGCCACATGAAAACTAATGGCAAAGAAACAAGGCAAGTCTTTTTGACTTACTGGCTTAGGCTCTATGATCAAGCCTGATGCAACAATACCATGGGGATAGCACTCCTCCAGCAAATGTCTAGCAAGACATCATCAAAGCAATCTTCCTTGCCAATGATCGGCAAGATGATGCTTACATACAAGGAAATAGAAGCCTTTGAAGCCAAAAGCTCGTGCAACCCCAGCTCACACAAACACCAGGACCCTAATGCAATGGATATAGATACAGTTGACATCCGAAAGACTAACTCTGGCTATTACAACTGCAGAGGAGATAGGCACTTAGCCCAAGATTGCAAGAAGGCATCCACAAGGTGCTAGAAATGCCACTGGAGCCAAAACTAGCACAAGCACAAGTGTTCTCATTACAAGAAGGGAGGTCGACAAAAGGGAAAGAAGTGGACTGTCAAGCAAAGATGGTTCAACAACTCGACAGTTTAGAGGCCATGAGGGCCTATTTCAAGGACTTTGAATTGACACAGGGAAAGAGTAAGCTCAGTCAATCGGGAAGTATGCTAAGCCCTGCTCTGAAAGACACAAAAATAAAAATAAAAATAGACACTCGACCAGTAGATAGTAGTTCTCTTCAGCGATCTCAACCCTTATAATGGGTAGATCAACCTCTGTTTTACACTTGTCATCCATCTCTTCCTCTTCTTCTGTCTCTATTTTGAATCATTTCTCTGTGTTAGTGATGAATATTTAGAGCCCAATTGGCACAATGAGGAACAACAGACCCCATCTCACCTAAGTTCTCTCACAAAAAACCCAGAAGCTGCTGCTCAGTTCCAACTGAGAAGAGAGTGCGCACCATCAAGCCACTCTGCAAGCTTCTACTAAAAATCAACATAATCACAAAAAACAAAAACATTGCAGTCAATGCCATTAGCCCTTTGAAGTCTCCACAATTTTTTTTTTTACATCCATTTCCGTCTATATGGAGTGTAGTATCCTATGTCGGACGATCTAGACTAGGTAATTGTTGAAACAATCAGAGTTAGATTGTTTAGTCATTGGTCTAGAACTTACTTACATAATATTCCACCACATTCTATATACCATTACATGTACAAACAATCATGTAGTATATAAGAGGGACTGAAATGTCCTTTCAATCTAAGTTTTTTTCCACATACTTCTTTCTTACATGCTCATCAACAACTCTCAATTACTTCAAGTTACTTCATAACTATCCACTCTCAATTCCTTGTAAGTTTCTACTAGAGACATATTATATTTCTCTTGGTTCCACTTGAACCTCTCGGCTGCACACAGAGAAGTTGTATAACTTCTTGAGTAATAAGGGGCCTGTGCCCCACCACTTCCCTTTTGACTTCACAAATGCCCCGTCGAGCCAGGCATAAGGCTCCCCAGGCCCAAATGGTCCCCTCCTTATAGAAGATGCCAGTGAAAGAACTAAAGAATTTGAAGTCGAATTCATAGTGGATTCATGCCCTGTTGGACAGGGATTCTAGTATCTAGTACATTGGAAAGGCTTTGATGAGTCTGACCGCACTTGAGAGCCAGCCTCTGCCTTGAAGAACGCACAAGGAGTGATCAAGATTTTTCACAAGATGAGGCATGCCTCAGTCGTGCAAGTACCATCCCTGTTTCATTGGACTGGCCATTTCTGATTGCACCTCTATTGGTCCCGGTTTCCATTTCATGGCAAACAACTCTGGGCTCCATGCCATCACTCTCTACTACTACACAGGCTCAACGCCACACTGTGCAACTTCCCACCTTGTGCTCGTGCACACTACAAACGAAGCAACAATTTTGCTCAGCCCTGGTGCTCCTTACTACCTACCCCCAACTGTCTGCCTCATCTGTCACACCACACAAACGGCACCCCAGCAATGTGTTCAAATGACCAGGTCCCTCGTCACCAGACCCTGCAGAATGTTTCCACCATGACAAACATACCAAATCCTTTCAGGTCACTGACTCACCCAGTGGGTCAGACCAATCCCTTCCTATGTATGCTGTTTGCCTCAGATGTGAGGCCCACTCCATGCCGGTTGTTTACTGCCCTGTGGAAAAGACATGGGACAACAAGCATGACACCTATGCCAAACATGTTGAGTGCAAGCTCTATGCTAAATTCAACGGATTACAAATCTGCACCTCCTGGCAATGCACAGCCCATGTGTGCTCCGGCTATGGATCTGCCCTCCACGGAGCTCAGGTGTGCCCTCGAGCACAGAAGACAGCATCCGCAAACTCCCTATAAACCAGACACATGGGAAACTGCTTTCCGTCAAGCTAACCTCCTTGAATGTTTCAGTAGCATACCTAATGGACTCTGATACAGTTTTAAAGTAGACTTCTCTAACATCACTCTTGTTCAATCCCCCCTGAATACTATTATAGAGTACCCCTCTCAGGAGAAGAGCATCTCTATAACTAATAAAGGACATGCCTCTCAAAAGGAGAGGATATCTATGACTAGTAACGGACATCCCTGTGACTGTTATAATGCATGCCTCTAAGCAGCAGGGCATCTCTTTGACAGCATTTTTGTACTAATTTAACTTAGCCACAGCTATTATTTATAAGTGGAGTTTCAAATGATAATATTGCATCAGCTTGAACTATATATACAACATATATAATACAAATATAAAATGGTTTTTGAAGCTATATTGTATGTTTGTAATCTAATTTAATCTAATCTAATTGAATCAACATTAAGATATGAATCATTGAGTTAAAAGTAATTATGCCACATTTTGATTACTCAGAAATATAAATATTACATAATTGTGGCTTCATTTCCCATACTCATGATCAAAAAATTAAAGTTGGTGCCTTAATTTCAACCTTGACATCATAATATGACATCCATCAGCTGTCACTATCTGCAAAGGTGCTTACATAAGCACCCCCTACAGTGGTGATATCATATCAAAAGCACCTGAAGAGTGTAGTAAAAGCATCAACAAAGTGTAGTCAAGTGTAGTGACAAGTGTAGTGAATCCTGATAGGTTTTCAAATTTGTCTTTTGGTTTCATAAATTGTAGGCATGTGAGTATTATATCCATCCTAGATCATATTTTCGACTTTTTCACATATATATATATATTATCTGTTGCAAAGAGAACCTTTGTGTTGTTCCATATAAAGCTTCTTGTCGTCATCAAGCTCTTTGGAGAGGAATGTAGTTTTGACATTCAACACCATGATGTCCCAATCTTCTAGACTATGCTGTGAGTGCCAGAAGAAGTTGACAGGGAAAAGTTTCTTCAAAATATATTCTATAGATTTGAGTAAAACCTTTTGCAATGAATTGAGCCTTTTTACGACCATCGCTCTTTGTCACAAAATAGTTTTCTAAGTGGTGCCAATTGTGACTGCAGCAGTAAACAGATAATGGCAAACCCACTTGAAACTACAGTGTTGTACTGGTGGATCAACATATAGGTTTTCCATAATATTATTTGTGCATTACTGAGGTCCTTAAACCATTGCCAGTCACATTGATAGAGCTTGCTTTAATTGATCATGTCAGATTCTTGATCATTTTGACAAGTTCCCAAGAACTCTGGAGAACTAACTATATTTGTTTCATTCCTTGTGACAAGCTTCAGGACCATACAGCAAACTATTCTGTCTGTACCTATACAGTGTTGCATTCAATAATAGTGGTTGACATGGTGATATAGGACCTTGCCATGTTACATTATATAGTCTTGGATATCTAATAGTGGTTTATGTAGAGTCATTAACAATTTTGATGTTTACAAAAAGGTATGATAACTTCAATATTTATGGAAAAAATAATTGATGAAGGCCAAAAATTACTATCAAAGTACCAAAGTTAGTAGATATATCCCTAGGGGAAAATAGGAAGTGGCTATGTAAATTAGGAGGTGGCTCGATGCATCAAAAAATTGGTTGCCAACCAGCTACAACTGAATTTCATTTTATTATCTGCCAACATCAAAAACCAAAACTAAACCTTAACCTGTGGCACTGAAGTAAGCTTTTTGAGTTTAATTTAAAACTGCTTGTGCATTCATCAGATATAGTTTATTCCTTCATGCTACAAATCTGTCCTGCCACCCAATCACATCCAAACATTTGAACACAACTTCCAAGAAGACATCAACCAACTATCACACTCATTGAATGGCACTGTAAATCGTGTTCATCAATATATGATGAAGTAAGTCTCCATTTTCTAATTTCCATAAATTATATTGACACACTATCAGTCCCTTTTCTAGTCGCTCTTGAAGACTCTGGCTGGCTGTGACAACTGTTTCAAGTTGTCCAGCCACCTCTCAATGATTGCATGGAGTATACCCATTCACTCCAATTTTGGGAAGGTGAGTTGACCCGGCTATACTGCGAGTATTTTACTACTAGTCAATATTTAGCTAACTCGTCAATAGTCTCCATCCAGTTCCCACTCTGTTAGTGGTACCACCCAAACCATTACAAGGCTAGACAGCAATGAATTCACAGAAGGACCCACAATGTTTGTAAGTACTCAGATCCACTTATTATGCATATTGCTACTTACTGACTCCTATCAGCTAGCATGTGATGTGATCTGGATTATTTCATATATAACTCCTACACTCTCTTTGTTCGTTCCTCCTAATCATAGATCCACTCTTGAGCATACAGACTTTCTTTCAGAATACATTAAGTTCGCAAGGGTAGTGACATTACACAGGCCCCTTTTCTGTCTCTCATCTTGAAAATATCATAATGTGGCCCCTTTCGCACCAGCCCACCCACCTTCTCTTGCCCCATGCCCTATGCTCTTTCCTGGCTTCACTATATGCTGTCTACCCTCACTTCCCTCATTACTTGGCCTTATGCCCCTCCCCTTGCTCCACCTCTTTTGGGTGCGTGTTCATCAATTGCCACATGTTGTGTGTGAGGAGTCCATGATAGGTGGACTGCCTTCCTGATCATGGAACAAAGCCTTCAGAGCCTTCATCTCATTGCTCCAGATGGTGTAGTTGGTGCCATTGAGGGCGAGTGACTTCCGGCCAGACTCCAACCTGGAGGAACCCTCTTAAGTGGGCATTGCAGCGGTCTACAACAAATTGGTCAAAGCCGAAGAGCACTGTGGCAAGATAATGACCCTGTATGTCTGTCAACACAAAATCAGCCCAAGTTGTCATCTGCACGATAGGATAAGATTTTTTGACCAGATCAGAGCCATTGGTACTCCTGGCACACATTAAGAATTTGTGATGTTTGACCTTTTGTACTGCTTCTAGTATCTCGTCAAGTGAGAAAAAATGCTCAATTACAGCCAGGAAATGAAAATCGAGTGAGAGTGGTCACCAAAAGGGTGTTCTGGTGACCCTTCATTCCTAGAATTGTTGCTCTAAGTCTGTTTGAGGAAATATCATACAAGAAGGCTTATCTCACACAGGCCAACTTGAGGAAGGGTGTGAAACCAGAGTCCATGACCAGCTGGAGCTGTTTAAACAAGATTCAATGTCTCAAACTCACCCAAAAACTAGGTAATCCATATTATTATGTACAATGTCCAAACAATATCATTTGAAAACTATTAACCATCAAAGTGTGCAAGTATGCCACTGGAATGAGGTGAAAATATGATGAGTATGACTATTGAGGTTGGATAAATAATGATCTGATCAGGATAATTTTTATCTGATCCAGTTCCGGGTCCAGATAAAGTGGCTTCTTCTTCTGGAATAATAGACTCCGAAGAGCTTGGAATAGTGGAAAGTTATGAGTCTTAGTTTCTTTGAACAATAAGGAAATACTATGTCATCAAAATTTGATTTCTTCCAGATCTCAATTCATAGGTGCAGGAGGCTGAAAAGCTCACAGATGAGACCATTATTAACCTAAGACCGGTTGCGACCACTCCCGGACTGGTTTTCTGAAATTCTGAAAAACTGGACAACCAGACTGATTAAATTTTCAACTGGTAAAGTCTGGCAACCAGTGGCAGTCTGGTCACAACAGATGTGTGGTCTTTTTTTGTGCAAACAATGAGTTGGCTTGTGTTAAGTGATGATCTCTACATTACCATCAATATGCTGAACATAAACACATGGGTCGGAATGAAGACCCCAATTGCTCAAATCATCTAGTCGGACGATGGGTTAGAAAGTCTCGTTATAGTTCATACCAGGTTATTGTTATGTGAATCTACTTGTGACAAGGTGCACTTGTTATTTACTAACTAGCTCACTGTTTTTTTTTTGAGCTTTTTCAGAAATACCCATTTATTGTTATGGCTTCTGCCCTCTCTTCACAAGAGTTCAAATTTGATTCGGAACTAATGCAAAAGTTTGATCGCACAGTGCCCAAATGGAGTCCCTCAAGTTTAAGTGTCTCTCCTGCATGGGTACTGGTGTTCATCAGTACACACAGCGATATGGAACATGGTGATCTCTTTGGTGGTGAGCCTGCCAACATGATAAGTGCAGAAAGCTTGTTGGGGTGGGATAACCACTAAAGGGGGACTTGTAGGTCACACTAGAGTTCACTATGAGTAACCAACCATGATATTGAGCAAATAGAATGAGCTACTGACCTGGAGTCCACTGTGAGTAACCAAGGGAAACAGAACAGAGGACTCCGAGGCTGATGTCTAGTGGCAGTACATACTGGCAAATAACTGGGAGCCACAATCAGCCACAACTGTGGGAAAAGTCATCACAACTTGAAGAAATGCCATTGACCAGGTGGATTCCTTTGTCAAGCAGGCAGTCTGGCACCAATACCTATTGGAGATCCATCTGGAAAGCCACCAGGAGCAACAGGAGGCGGAGCTGGATCAGGAAGTGGAGCTGCAGGAGGTGGAGGGTCCACTTGGTTGAGAGATTATAGAACTTCCAGGCCTTATACATAGAGTGCCTTCAGAGCATCCCAAGCAGTGTTAGGATTGTCCAAGGTCGAAAAAATCCTCGAAAAGTGGTTCATATGGTTGACAATGAATACTGCTCATACACCAAAGGTGCTTTAACAAAGCAGGGGGATTCTCTGCTCACTTCAGTATTGAACAATTAATGGCAGTAAATAAATACAGTTAAATCGGAAGACCTATAACAACTAGGTGGTCACGGAGAAATTTGGAATCCAATGGGATCACTACAAAGTCTACAGTAAAGGGATGAAAAGAGTGTGAAATCACCAATAGTAATACAAAGCCATTATTCATTTTATTCAATTGCTGACTCCCATGACTTCAATAACTTGAACAAGGCTGAAAGTCTCCCACAGTGTAGCTTTCATGGCACCACACTTCCAATCTGCCCTTACCTCAATTTTCTCAGAGACGCTATTCTTACAGGCATTCATTGAAGATCTGCCGCTGCAAGACTATATCTCCATTGCACTCCAGCACTCATTCCACATCAGTTTGCACACCAACATCTTCTACTTCTCTACCTCCCCTTCCTCTCAGACATGATCAATGACAATGGATGCCTCATTCACACATACACTCCACGCACTGGAAGGCTTGTGTCAAGAAGTATATATATGTTACTATTGGTGATTTCACACTCTTTTCATCTTTTTATCTCATTGTAGACTTTGTAGTGCTCTGCGCTACTTCTAACCATCACCATTGGATTCCCCATGGTCGATAACCTTATCAACCTTTTCTCCTCGAGGTCCTAGACCCTTGTGGTCGCTCTACACATCTCTATCTTCTTTTCTTTGAGTTGTGATTACTTTTCCCACACTTGTGGCTGATTGTGGCTGAATGTGGCTGCCAGTTGTTTGCCAGTATTTACAGCCACTAGACTTAAGCCTCAGAGTCCTCTGTTCTGTTTCCCTTGGTTACTCACAGTGGACTCCAGGTCAGTAGCTCATTGTATTCGCTCAATATCATTCCTTGGTTACTCACAATGGACTCCAGTGTGATCCTAGAGTCGCTATTTAGTGGTCATAACATGATAAGTGAATGAAGCTTCTGGGAGTATGAAATGTGTTACATGATGGCTATGTACTATGCTCGGAGTGTATATGTAAGAACTCTAAGTCTGTGGCAGCTACCAGCATCAGTACTGTCAGTTGGCAGCTCCCCCCCTTAACAATCCTAATGTCTTACATGTCTTGGGCCATGACAGGATCTCTTTCCCAGTTTGTATAGAGGAACCAGAGCTTCCATCTCTCACTTGGGATCCTGCCCACCATCGCAACATCCTTTTCACTTTGGCTTATCGCGACGAGTCCTTATTTTCCATCTACACTTCAGTAGGCTGGGCTCTCCCAACACAATCCTATGAAGAGACCCTGTTGTTGAGGCCTGTCCTATCTATTGGGCAGGCTATGAAATTCTTCACCAGGACCACTTTCCCCTGGCGCCTGAGGAGTGCCAAGTATTTAGGTACTCACTCCTTCATCAAACTTTTTTAGACTTGAGAGCACACAGGAGTGGAGGGGATACAAATCCCCATTATACAAACTTTGAACAGGAACTTTGATGCAGAAATGCATCGATGGTACAAAGCTGCTAATCCATCTTTCGCTATCCAATCTGTTTTACTTAATCACCCTTCTACTTGCGATTGCATTGAACAGTGTCCTCCCCTACTTTGAGCCCTTCAAATGTGGTCCTTATGGATGCCTTTAAGGCAGTGAAAGAGACCATATGTTTCGTGGTGAATACCAAGTGAACATGAGAATGCCCATAGAATAAACCCCCTCCCATACAAGCTAATTACTACTCTGAAAGGTGCAATTTCATCATAAGGTCTTGTAAAGAAACAAATACCACTTGTTATGCATATATTGCAGTACTTTTTAAGTATACACTTTGTGCTATATCAACTTTGGCAACCTCAAACTATTGTCATAAGTGTGTGGAGAGGTAAACACACAAAAACATATTGATTGCAAATTAGAGGTGTATTGGAGGAAGTAATCTATGAAGGTTGGTGCACAAAAGCACCATCAAGGGATTTTAAGAATTAGAAGTTGAGTTTGTAGTGTCCTTGTTGGTGTCCGTGAGTTTGATAATTTAGTAGATGGAAAATGTGAAGTATTTCTTGAATGGCGAGATAGGTAGCAATAATGGGCAAGTTTAAAGTGGTGCCAGAATTCAGCTACTGCTTAGTTATGTGCTTTGTAGTTATTTCATATTCACAAGTCCTAATGTGTGCACTCAACCAATATATGCAGAATAGGTTTTAATTGTAGCTTTCACAAAGTGACTAAGTTTGTGAATTGTATAAACATTTGATATAATTTAGGCTGGAGTTTGTAATCTGCCAATGGTAACCTGATCAAAGATTCTTGTAAACTCTGATTAGAGTGGTCTCCAATCTGACAATTTATGAAGCAGTTTCTGAACAAAGTTACAATATGTCACATGTACTGGTGGTGACGGGTGAGGTGAAAGAGGATTCTGTAGTCTTGTTCTTATAAAGAAAAAAGGCTTATGCAAACTTCTGGCACCTCAACTCGAATTCCTACTGATGGGGAGAGAAGTAAACAAGACTGGTCTGTGGATTAGCTGTGTTGTATGTATATACAACCTACTATAATTTGTGGTACTTACTTACCTTAATTAAAGCTTTTAAGTCATTTCCTGTCCATTGTTTGAATCCACAACCTTGTTTGAATCATCTTAATCAAGGAAAAGATGGAACAGCTGCAACTTTGTATGCATAGTAGCATTGATAGAATGAAAATATTACTGTGAAGCTTGAAATAAATTCAAATATTCTGACCTTGGCATTCTTTCTCCCTTTGGATCTTTTGGCCTGAAATTTGATATGACCTCATTGTTGCTCTCATTCATGCTACCAACTGACATACAATCTGATTTAGATCAACTACTTCTTACCAGTATGTGCAAATCAGAGATATGATAATGTGAGTATCAAGCAGTCATTCAAGTTCACCCTGTTGGAGCGGGGTGGCCAGTCAATTTCTTGAGGTACAGACACATCATTGTTGCTGGACCATTAGAACTGCTAGTACATTCAGGACACGAAATATATGTAGCTAGAGACTAATGAGAATTGTGCATGAATAGAAATATACAAACACATCTGTGGTGTTACCATCCTAGCTGCCACTAAACATGAGCAGATAGTTACTAAAATATTACAGATGGAATGGACATATAGCCACTCTGGCCACAAATGGTTGCTGGATCGGAGCTATTGGATGACATCTGGAGAAGAACTTGGAAGAAAAGTGATTTTGCCTACATGGAGACCAAGAGATCATAGCATCTACAAGGAATATACAAGATCCAGAGGTAGATAGTTTAGTTCCATATACCAGCCCAATTGATGATATACTACTGAGCAACCATTGTTCTTTTTTGGTTGAAGGATACCATAGAATAGAATATATAGTACTCGGTTAATATACCATAATCTTCAGATAGATTAGCCATGAATTGTGACATCAGCAAGATCCGGTCTAGTCTAGTGCCAAGCATAATGTATAGTAAGTAATGAACCATGGATTGGTATTGAGATCTTTGCTTAAAATATTCCTGTTGTTCATTTGGGCTTGACATGTAACTGGAAAAAAGTGGTGTTCTAGCAAGTTTTGCATTCTCTAGTAGCTGAAATCATTTGATGACTTTAAATTACAATGGCTTTGGAACTACTTCTCCAAATTCAATTGTCCGCTCAAAGCCATACCCATGTGTGTCAATAGCCATGGAGCCATATTCCTCGCATCAAACCCAGCTCAGGAAGGTCGCATCAAATATGTTTGTCTCCATCAACACTTCATTCATGAAGCTATAGAGTTTGGCAACATAGAAGTATGCTATGTTCCAATAAATATACAATTCACAGATATCTTTACAAAGAATCTGTCAAATTTTAAAAGTTCCATTCAAAGCTGGAAGAAAAGCTTTAGGCCTATGTATATGAGTGACTCTATGTTGTCATTGGCGGAGTGCATGATATCTGGTGCTTTGTAACCAACGAGGATGTTGGCTGACACCTGACCAAAGATGATGAATATGAGATGTAGATTGAGGGACTCAGTAATACTTATCATGTGGGCACCAGTATCCACAGGCTTGGATTGACCAGGTTGGTTAGTTGTTGCGTAATCGAAGTCAACGAGGATACCACGACACAACTTGCCATCATCATTTTGTGCCTTTCTTGGTCCCACTGATCCAGTTTTTGCACATGTGTCTCCTCTTCTACCACCGTGTTTCCGTCAATGAGAAGTTCATCATTTGCAGGACTTGCACCACTAGCTTCAACCCCACCATAATTCTGCATGTGTCTCCTCCTCTACTACCACATTTTCATTGACTGGAAGTTCGTTGTTTGTGGAACTTACACCACTAGCCGCAGACCCACCATCATTTGCAAGAGCACTGGAATTATACATTATTCCATTGTTCAAGCTAATGTCGTGGTAGAGAATGTGAAATTCATCGACGAGCATCTCATGGACTGAAAGAATCTTAGAAGGGGGGCAGGGAAACTGGATGACTGGATGTACCATCAAGAATATTGATCAGAACACTGAGGAGTTCTTTGATGGATGTGAAATTGGTCAGGAGAATGGCGACTAGTTGCATGACAAGCCAACGGTGGACCCAAATTTCATGATCAAAAGATAGAAAAGACAAGTGGCGAGTCCTCGTCCAATCCTGCATACCTTGGATCTCAACAGTCCACACATCGACAAGGTTAGGAACACCCTTGATATTCTTGATTTTCTTCAGTATGTCTTCCTTGCAGAACTCCTGCCCTCATGGGTCCATGCATCCTTGACTACTGTACCCTCTCACTCAATTCGTCGGGCGGTGTGACACGTGACAAAGTCTGACGAAAGTTTAATTCGTCATCGGCCCATGTGACCCGTTACACAACCCAAAATTTCATCATTTCGTCAGACATGTGTACTAGCCAACAACAGTTTACTTCCAAATGTGTATAGCGGACGAAAAAATTGGTTACATCGGGTAATTTGCGTTCACCCAAACTTTTTGTCAATCGGACCTGTGACACGTGACGAACTCGAAATTTTCGTCAATTTGAGGTCCACGTGACGCGTGACAGACGAATTGAGTGAGAGGGTACAGTAGTACATAGTTCTGATTGTTGCGCTTGACGTGCCTCCATGCTGTAGCCTGGCTGCAGATTAAAAATCCATAGAAAATTTTGTAAATGATAGTATATGTCACAAACCTCTTCATTTTCCACTTCTCGAAGTCACACGACCTGCTTAGTCAGCATCATGTGACCACTTATATACTTCACCTTTCGTTTCTTACTTTTGACTTTTCCGAGTCACATGACTTATCCTGGTAGCACCCGTTGAATACTTACCATATTAGTTAGCACAGCTTATCCAGACCGGCCCTAAGCTGGTCTGTGCACACATGTCAGTAGTATAAATACTTGAATGCAGCAACCGAACAAGCCAGTCTTGTTCTGGTTGGATTCCCTCCATCCTATACATTCCCCTCCAGTGTCTTTGTGCTTTTGAGGTGCCATAGTCCTTGTTGGATCTAGGTTGCCTTCAGTATAGGTGTCGTCTCTTACCATGATTACACTGGGATTGACTTTCAGATTCAATAAGAGGCAAGGAGTGGGGGTAGAATATGAATATGACAAAGTGATGTTGTATTTGATCTGTTCAGGGTCACTAAATAAGAGCAAGGAAAGCATGTGGAGAAAAATTTGGGGGGATTAGTAGATGTCATGTGCAAAGAGGAACCATCAACCAGGTTGGGACACAAAGAGTGCATATGCTTTGTGCATAATGGCATTACACATCACTCACCCCAATAGAGTCTTGGTAAGGGCTTGATGTAAGCTCTAGAAAAGAGATGACTCCGTTCCACGAGAAGACTTGAGGTTGGGCTTCAATGCCATCATATTTTCCTGGATGGGCTTGCAAAATGTCTCCGACAACCAAAATCAGTTTGCCACCAAACAACCGCCTGCAGTGGACTGGCATTGACTAGGGTCAAGGGCCATTAAGGCCTCTATGACCTTATTCAACCAGTATGCAGTATACTCTTCCTCCATCAATTGTCTCCTCCTCCTCAGTTCCAGGGATGACTCTGTTGATATGAGACAGCAATGAGCCAGTGGATGCAGATTCAATCCTGAGAATATGCGGTATGTTTTTTGCATCCCAGTTGTCGCTGTGATAAAGAACCTGATTTCAATACTCTAGCAACCTGAGATCGTTGTTTATGTCTTGTGCATGTAATTTTTTCCTGTAACGGGAATAGAAGTGAATCTAAGCTTCAGAGGTGTCTTTTGTGTTGCTGTATGCTGCAGAGGTATGTGCAAACTGGGGTCTATGGTGTCACACTGAGGGCTGGTCTCGACTATAACTTGCATGCCACCTGTGTTACAGATTACCAGTGTAGCTCGTGAGCTGCACTTCAGCCACCTACTTTTTGAGATCTCTTTGGTCCTTATTTGGTGGGAGCATATGGCCACTGGGTAGTTAAGGGTTGGTCTTCCAAGACCCCCTTGGCCTATGCTTGGGATTAACCCATTAACCCAATGACATGTTTGGGAGAGCCCATGCTCTACTGTAGATTTCTGATCAGGTTTATCTACCATTCCCCTTGGGCTAGCCCAAATATACATATATTTTGACAATTTATGGGCTAGCCCTGATGTCATTTGGGATTATCCCAAGGTGTTCATGGGCTAACCCACCACTCTGGTGGTGTCTGGGGTCCTTTTTTCAATGTCCCAAATTCCCAATCACAACAATATTCACAGGACATTATGGAACTCATCACTTGACTCCTTACCTTGCATGCACATGTCGCAGCACAGCATGAAGGTTCATGCCAGGCTATACCAGTCACAGATTAATAGATTACTGCACTTCAGATGAATGCCATTGACTGCAGGGCATGGGTTCTGGCCTAATGGCTGCCTTGTTTCGGAAGTACAAGTTCACAGGTTTGAGTGAGGATAACATGCCCGACTTCTGCCACTATCTATTGCACAATGACTTGTTCTGCAACTTCCAGTAGAAAAGTAGCCTTTTTTAACTATTACATAATATTGGTGTGTATGTCGAACAATAAAGCCTTCTGTTATATACAACAAATAAGACTGTTTTTTGTCTTCATCTGATCCATCTCACAGAACTTCCTCAGGTTAATAATCCTGTTTCCATTGTGCGTGATTACATCTATTGTGCATCCCTTCAAATTGATGCAGGAAGATAAATGGAGACCTGCTAGACAAAGTGATGACCCCCAATCGAGTTCTTCAGCAGCCTGATTTGAAAATTTAACCAGTTAATAATGGACTAGTCAAGATCCATTGGAAACTGGTCCAGACTGCCTGTGCAACCAAAACAGACTGGTTGGGATCAGTCCCAGTTCCAGTCCCAGTCTGCACATACTGAGATAGTTTTGAACCAGTTGTGGTCCCAGTTGCCTCTAAAAAGGGCAAAAAAACTGGACTGGATCAGACTTTAAAACACTATCTATGACTTATATTACAGGAGTCAAAGGGCCAGTTCAAGGGTGGCTAACACAGATAATTCATTCTCAAATAACTTTCAAGCCCGTACCCATTGTTCTTTACCAGTACTCCTATTTGCTGTGGGTGGTCATCACCACCACTCCCAATTGCATTGAATACAGTGCCTGAATTTAGTAGAGGGGCCCTTAAGCCAGTTGTCACCACCCTTCTGGCCACTCCCACACCAACTGAATTACTCAAAGTGTTTGCTGCCACAGATGCACTGGCTGTGTAACTTTTTCCTGCCGCCTATGACTGAGTTCTAAACCCAAGTCACAGTCATGTCATAGGGTCACATGCTTTTTATCATGTTAGATACATAGTAGACATATGTAGGCTTATGTACAACATGTTCAACACATGTTCAACACATTGTAGACACATGTTTAACATGTTCAACTTTCCCATGCTCATGTTTGATATTCCCATGCCTGAAATATGCTGGGAATGAATGTCCAACTCATGTTTGATACATACTTCACCATCTAGAACTACTATGTCAGTACATGTACTCCCCTCATGTAGTAGAGGTATATAAGCATGAATACAACCAACAGAACAAGCCAGTCTTGTCCTTGTTGGATTCCCTCTGACAACAACAAACCCCTCCCAGTAACTTGCCTTTAGTGATTGGTGTGCCAGATGCTATATAGTGTCTTAGGTCGTGTTCAAAGTGTACCAAGTGTACACATAAAATGTGGAAAAAAGTGTATCAAGTGTACTTACTAATCAGCAAACTACATTTTTGCCTACAGACTCTACAGACTCCACAGACTGCCACAGATTGCTGTAGGCTAGCTGTGGAGGCTTGACTGACCTAAAGAGATCTATCTAGCTGACCTGCCTTTTTTTGGTAGGCTACTAAAAAAATCTCGGAAAAAGTGTAGTCAAGAGAGTATCACAAGTGTAGCAAAACAATGTGGCAAAAAACTGAGAGAGTTTTGAAGTGGAGACTAATAAATGCAGCAAGAATTAGAAAGACCCACTGAATGGCATTGGCACAAACCATGTCAACATCTTTCTCACCAGCCACAATAAGCGGCTTTAGCAGCAACAACATGCAGTAGTAAAAAAGCCAGATTTGTTACAAACCTCTTTATTTTTGACTTTCTGAAGTCATATGACCGATTACCTCAGCTTTATCTTTCACTTTCTTTTATATCACATGACCTCCTTAGTCAACATCACTTATTCTCATACCACTAGTTAAACACTTATCATATTTTAGCATAGCTTATCCAGACCGGCCTTAAGCTGGTCTGTATACACCTGTCAATAGTATACATTATTAGTTGAATGCAGCAACTGAACAAGCCAGTCTTGTTCTGGTTTCTAAGGGAGTCAGATAACATGACCCCAATACGAGCAGCAATCTTCAACGGGTTTTACAACTATATCTAAAGATTGGTGATACAAGTGATCAGATAGAACACCTTGCATTCGTTTATTGTCATGAAACTTTGCGACAGCGAGGAAAGAGGCCTTTTGCTTTTGGCGCACGTCCGAGTGAATGTGTTTGCCAAAGCCATGAGAAGGGGGTGAGAGACTTTCCCTCCCGATTGGTTGGTTACATTTGTCTTGTCCAAGGATAAGATGACCCCAAGCAAGCGCTTGAAGCCCCTTCCAGGAGTTTTTCCTTGGAACAACACGAAATTTAGAATTTATGCTGACAGCGGCTCGAAGTAAGATACCTGCATTTCCCATGCATGATCTGTGGACATCCATTCCCCGTAGACCGTGATGAGACACTGTGCAGTGGTGAATGGCCGAAGTATTCTTTTGGGCTACTATTGGCGGTTTCGGGAATACCAGATTGAGGTTGGTCAAGATCCCTGTTCAAAATCAGGTGTTATATCACACAGTCACGTAAATTTGGGGTTTGCAGCGCCACCTTTTCCCTCTCTCACCACCATCCCTTCACGTAGTACACTCTATCCATAGTCACTGCTGCTTACCGGTCCGATGGAATTCCTTCCTTGCAACCAATAACCGGTCCACTGAAAATTCAAAAAACCAGACAACCGGTAAGGACTGGCAACCACAGTCCAGTCACAACCGATGCAAGTCTGGTCCAGTTGTGTTCTCTTTTATATCCACTGTGAGAGTTGACCTCCACTATATTTGTTTTCCCTTGAAGACTGATGAGTTTTATTGAATGAGTCTAACAGTTACACAATGGCAAGAGATGGTAGTGATATAGACATCAAAATAGACATACTGAAGGGGGCATTTTGGGCTTTTTCTGACTGATGGAATCCACCACAGAATTATTGAATACCAAAATATCATACCTGGCTATCTCTTGAATCCTGCACGGTAATGTCGTCCTGTAAGATGTCGTATAGTCATGATGGATACTTCCAGAGTTGCTAGAAGGGTCAGCAATTACACAAACACTGTACGTAATGACCTTGGGCTCGCAAATGCCTCATTGCATTAGCGTACACCAGAATCTGGATGCTTTGCCTCCAATTGGACCATAACACGATCAAGAGCATTGCTCATAGTGCCCCCATGATACAATTCATTTGACCATGTGTGGGAGGAAGGGAGGGGGATAGAGAAGGTGTGCCAACCAAGATATAGTCTTCCAGTGGCAAATCTTCAATGAATGACCAGCCAAACCGCAGGTCAATAGTACCAATGTTGTACCTTGCAGGAGAGGCGGTGCAATAGGTCAAAAAACTGGAGAAGGTGGCTTGGCACTTTGACCAAACACACAAATGACAAACCAGAGCATCAGCAACGACCTCAAGAAGACCATTCTCTAGATGGTTGATTGGACCAAGTGTTACCGAAAACACATTCTAAACAACAAAGGTAGGTGTGGTTTATCTAGTCTGATTCGTCACTGCAATTATCCCAATCCCGTACATGTTGTACATCCCCAAAGTGTTTGGATGATTTGCTGTAGCTGTGGTCTAGGCCCAGTGATCCGATCGGCAGAAGTGTCTGCATGGAGTGCCTTGATGCGGGGAAGTAGGTGTTGTTTCAGCTTCAGGACGAAATCCGTCTCGCTTCTTTGACGAACGAAATTTTGTCGGCTAGTGCGTGTGTACCGCCCTTTCCCTACACGATGCTCCCGTTCTCCCTTGAGAAAACATCAGAAATCAATTGGATACATGGGTAGAAGGGTCACTAACTGGCTGAGTGCAAAATCGGTTGTTCTGAACATCCGGATTGAGGCCGTGTAGTCACTGAGGGCATGGAACTTGTAGGTGCGAAGATTAAAGGACTTTGATTTGGACGTCGTCGTGGCAATGGAATTTGCAGGGACATCTTTGCGAGCCTCACGCCGTTCAAAGGACTCACGCTTCAGTTCTTTAGTGTGAAACACGGGCATCTGTCAGCTTCAAAAGTTTGTATTGCATTCCCTAGAGATTGTGTGGCATTGTCCATCAGGTGAAGAGTGTCATTAGTATGCGCGAAGCTTCGCAAGCCCATGCCAGCAACAAAGGAGGCATTCTCCTCATCTCCGACACATTCTTCGAAAAATGTCGAATTACTAAGTATCCTTCCCAAACGATCCTAGGAACCTGGCGATATCTTCAAATTTCAAAGAAATCAATTTCATGCCCAGGAGGAGTATCAAGTCCGAATCACTTTCCTTTGGTCGAGCTCCCGCAGCTTGTTCCCTTTCAAGCCATCCAGCATGCGTAAGAGATGCATGAAGATGGCTGTCCACTCATGCATCATATCAATGACAAGCATGAGGAAAAAATTGAAATCAAATCATTGTAGTCGCTCGGAAAAGGTGTTCTACCATCACACAGTGGATGATGCATCAAGGTCCAATTCAATCTACACATACCCAAGTGGGAATCAGTGATTCTTCCTTCAGCATAGTTTCAACTTGTGTCGAGTTCACGGCGTAGTTGCACTCATAGTTATCATAAGTCTGCGCGCATCTAAGATTTTGCCCTGTCGATCAGCATATCGACGCGAAGTCGTAGTTCCCACTCAGCTATATCTTGTCGGGTACCCATGTCGGGTACATGCGTCATCGGAAGCATGCACTGCAGACATGGACATGTTCCAAGAATTGTGTATAGACGCTATGAGAACAGGGGAGTGGAAAGGTCGGAGGGAGTAGCAGGGGTGAAGGGGAGCAGCTGCTCGCGCTACCTCAATTTGACGACAAGTCATGAGCTGCAAGGGCACCACCGTGACTGCCCAGTGCTGTTGGATTCATTCTGCAACCTCAGTCAGAGTCAGAAAACGAAGCATTCGAATGAGGGCGCTTTGTGCCTAGAGAATTCCTGTACCATTGCATATAGCGATTGTAAGCGGTCAAAGTTCTTGCCTCAAGGAATACGGTGGTACAGTGGTCCCACGAGTTAGGGAGTGTGATAGGTTGGTTGAGACCGGCGAGTTGTACGATTTCTCATTCACAATCTTGCCTGCTAAACATTTCACAGTCAGGATCAGTCGCAGATTTGACAGCAGATTTGACATCCAACTGCAAGCCAGTGACCAACTGCCGCTGATACAATCAATTCCTTTCAGAATGTGATGATGTGCCAACCTGCGATGCCAAAGAGACAGGTCGAGCGGTAATGATGTCGCAGGGCAAGCAGCCTCGCTGTGTCACAGTGGAGCCATCCGAGAAAGCGGCGTTGTTGTCTCTGATAGTGGCGACGAAAAGCGTAGGACCAGGTGGTCGAGAGAAGGCCATATGCAATGAATCTATATTGACAACGAAGCCGGCATGTTTTGTATGGATAGGAGGTTGTGGCGAAGCTCAGGGACATGCAAGAGACGTGTAAACTCGACAGCTCTAGCCCTCTTCCCCTCGATGACAGGATGGAACACCACAGACAAACGATCACTTGTATTTCCAGCGAGTTCCACGACGTCCTGGGCCGAGTTGGCCACAACAGGCACAGGTGTGACTGATGGAGAGGAAGAAGAGGTCGAGGAAGTGGGAGTCGAGGCGTTCTGAGCAGTGTTGGCCATCATCCCCTTGCACCATCTCGCGCAGCTTCAGAAGGAATGACTCAGGGGCCGGCAGGGCTTGCGCTTCATTGCGTGCACTTCGGTGTCGCGACTTTCCTCCGGTGAAACATCAACTCCAGCTATCTGGCCAACACCTTTCGCTTGCTGGACACGAAATCCAGCCTCACCACCGGTGCCATCTTCTATGGCAACGAAGAACGAAAACCAAGGTATTCAACGCCCCCAACCTCGTGTTGTCATTCCTCGGTGGCGAGATGCTCGAGGCCATGGCCAATGCAAGCTCCATGGCCGAACGCCCGCATCGAGCGAATTTCGTCCAACAAGGGGCGTCCTCTCATGGAGGTTGGAGGGGGCTGCCCCAAGAATGTTTAGCATCCCTACCCAAACGAGAGCTCCATGGGTATCAGGAATTGGTACTGGAACCAATGAAAGCAGAAATCCAAGGAAAATTTTAAACAACTGCTTAATATGATTGGTGATCTGAACTTTTCATCTTTACATGTGATTTTTTTTTGTGGTGGGCACAAAAGCCCCTTCTTTGGAGAATTCATTATTATGCGGAATTGATTTGGCCTTTTGGGGTGATCCAGTTGATAATTGCGCATTTCATTCCCTTCGTATCATTGGCCTTTAGGTCCCCTAGCCTACTAGGTCCTTAGGAGCGCCGTTCGCCCTTTTTGATCTACGAGAGCTCAGCCAGGACGTTATCTTGCCAGGAACTCTCACCAATTTAGCCATAGCGACGACTTCTTCCTCCTCATATGCCAAGACACGAGCTTCGAGGGATGGAACCCGTTTTTTCAGTATAGCCAGTCATCTCTTTTACTTAAGAACTGGGTTGTCAGACAAGTATGCATGAAGAGATATCTGGACTCGTGCAAAACATTACATACTATCTCACTTTTAATCTAGTATTCAAAAGAATTGATTAACATGGTTTACTTGAAGGTGTATAGCAAGCAGTCTTTGGATGTGCCTTTGCAACACTTCTGTACCAGAATTGTACACGAATAATGGAACACCCAAATGTGCTGAATTGGACATTAACAGTAGTGATTTTATGTAATGTAACATTTGTATTAGTTGCCATAAATCTATTATTTTAAAAACCAGACCTGCTTGTGCTCGGTGACGTATTGAGGTAGTGCTTTGAAAGCGTGGCTTGCTTTGTATCGTTGGAACTATGCTACAGGTGCTCGCCTAAGATAATCATGTGGACTTTGCACTGGCACCCATCTTGGTGTGTGGTTACTTTCACCGAAATTGTTTTCTATTACATGACACATAAACATTGAATTTGGTTCCTTCAATTGGTTGTGGGTGGGTTACAAAGGTCTTCTGAACCAAACCCTCTTGTGCCACTCAGTCAAGATTTTTCTATAAATAACGTGCAATGCGGCCAATGGAGTTACTCTGCTACTGTCGACATGACTTGCTTTCCCTCACGGCAACACCTCTGGCCTGATGCATCTACTGTTGCTCCTTGCCCTCTACACTTTAAGTATATGTTACTTTTGGTGATTTCGCACTCTTTTCATCTTTTTATCTCATTGTAGACTTTGTAGCGCTTTGCGCTACTTCTAACCATCACCATTGGATTCCCCATGGTCGATAACCCTATCAACATTTTCTCCTCGA
>JBBPPE010000022.1:0-43788 GCA_038091835.1 Leccinum ochraceum
CAATATCGATCTTATCAGCGCCGTCCTGCTTGACCCAGACTTGGTATTCAACGCTGTTGATATGACACCATGTATGTCCTGCAATAGTGACAGGATCAAGTCGGAAGGGATCAGGTCGGAAGGGTGGGGGCTGCGTAATGGGATTGGAACTTGTCGAGGTAGATTTGTGAGGAGGCTTGGCAGACGTTGAGGCTGATGAACTAGGTTGTTCACGGCCTTTAGAACTATCTGTCGTGGACCTGGAAAGGCAGTCTTCGACGCTCGAAGGGAATGCCAGGAACTGTTTGGAAGTGGGACATGCTTTATGCTTCAAAAAGAAATCGTAGGTCTTGGAGCCCTTCTTAGGGGATCGGTAGTCTTTGTCCTCCTTGACAAAGATCAAAACGACGAGAGAAATATCAGGCCATCCTTCGATCTCATTCCTGACCTTCTCCATCAGCTCGTCACGATCCTGGGTGAAAGCGCACTCCACGATGGCAAGAAGTTCCGAGTCCGGGCCCTCCTCCGCTGATGCGACCAAAGCAAGATCGGGGTTCACGGAAAAACCAGTGCGTGTTGACCGTATGACCAGGTTCGATTCTAAGGTGGCACGAAATTGGTACGGGTGGATGGGGAGCTGATCCAGTTTGGGCTGGAGGGTCCTCCTGAAATCCGTAAGGATAAATTCATGGGCTGCCGCTGGCAGCTCTAAAATCGCCCATCCAGTCTTGGGGTTGTGAGATAACCTGCCAATCATGATTCAAATCAACATTGCACAGCCATGAGTTACCTACTTTGGTTTCCTCTGCGAAAATGTCCACTTTTCTACCGTGCGCTCAAGGACTTCGAACTCTTCAGGGCCAACCTTTTCGAGCACCTGTCGGGAATGGACGTTAGCCATAAAAACCCAGCCTGCGTCACGCTGCATGCCAGGGGCAACTTGCCTGGATATCGCCAGTCGGGTCTTTCAATTTATCACCGCTGATCCCAATGGACGACAACAAGTCCTTGAATGATTCTTTATTGCGCGTGAGCTTAAATCACCGACAAAAAAATAAATACACCTACTGAACAAGGGATATTGTGGAGTGGTCGGGAATTGGCTAGGGTCGTATGAATTCGCACGAATTGAATTGTCTTCGATATTCTTCGGCTCGGATTGGTCAATGGCATTGGTTAACAAAGGGTGGGGGAACGTGCTCTTTGCAACCGAAGGTGCGGCTGGCTTGACTCCTGCGGCGATTGGAGATGAGCCACGTGCTGAAGCAGGCTTGTGAATCCATGTTGGGCTCCTGTATGGCAATGAGACAAATGTCGGAGATAGCCTCGTCTGATAAGGAAGAGTACTCGTCAAGTTAGAGACAGAGTACCCAGTTCCGGGCGAGTCAAGAAATATGAGTGTATGCATATGAGAGAAGATGGGAAACATATCACTTCTTCACACCTTTTACGCCCCCCCCCCCACAGTGCCACAACTCCGCTGGTGGGAAGCTGTGGCTGATTACACATTCGGGCCTGGTAGGATCAGGGAATCTGCGAGATCCCAGCCATAATGTTACTTAACTTTGAGCCTGGTGGGAGACTGCGCTCGGGCCTCGGGGGATACTAAATCTTGGACAAACCTGAGGTACCTCAGGCTCACAAATGGAAACCACTTACTATACTTAGGCCAGTTCTCCCTCGGAAGTTGGAAACCTGAACAGGGTGATGGGATTTATATGAAATGTCTTTGATGGGAATCCTGCCAAGGTTAGAACTCCGTTCAAGCAGTACGTCGACGTCGCTTTTGGTCGTCGAAGGGCCGTAGATCTGACCGTTTTTGTTGACTCTTCAGAGTCCAGACTTGTAGACTGTCGGTGAGTCAACGGTGACTGCCACCAAGTCGAGTCGTTGAACGTGACGTGCAGTAGAATCAAGATACTTTGGGTGGAGCACAGAGCGAGGCTCGTCGAAGCTGGCTTCAAAGTTCAAGTTCAACAGTGAGTCGGAATTCCTTTCCGAGTCGACTTGTGTTGTTGATGTGACCTGGCGAATGTAAAACGTAAAAACTAGCAGTCAGACAAGCAAGACGTACGTTCAAATTCAGGCCACAACCGGCTTGGAAGCACGAAAAAAAAACGGTCAGCCGTTGTCAGCCAGCGACAAGCATCTTACATCAATGCCAAGTCCGGAGTTCAAGCTAGGGATAGCCCGTGTGGATGGTAGATACGCACTAAAAGGGCAGCTGGGAAGTGGCTCATACGGTACGTGGATAATTGTCCGATGTGACTCGGCGATGGGTCTCAAAAATAGTCACGCACTCACGGTTGCCAATATGATATGGTAGCTACAGTTTTCCGCGCCGAAGACATAATTACAAAGCAAGCTGTTGCAGTAAAGCTGGAGCCAATGTCTCGTCCAACCCACCTCAAACACGAATATCATGTTCTTTGTGAACTCAAAGGTGGCACAGGATTCCCTTGCCCCCTTTGGTTCGGCAGGGAAGGATTGTATAATGCTATGGTCATCGACAAACTGGGGCCCTCCTTGGACGAGCTGCTCAAAGCAAATGGCACGTTCCAACTACACAACGTTGCTGAATTGGGACTGCAGATGGTGAGTCAGTTTCACGAATGTATTTACATCCGGTCTCATTTAGATTTAGTTAACAAGACTTGAATACATCCATTCACACGACTTCGTTCATCATGACATCAAACCACAGAACATGTTGATGGGTCTTGGGGGATCCAAGGACATACTTTTCATTATCGACTTTGGTATAACGAAGCAGTACCGGGACTCT
The DNA here is from genome assembly GCA_038091835.1 of Leccinum ochraceum. Taxonomy (NCBI): domain Eukaryota; kingdom Fungi; phylum Basidiomycota; class Agaricomycetes; order Boletales; family Boletaceae; genus Leccinum; species Leccinum ochraceum. Next base: position 2,765 of record JBBPPE010000022.1, read on the forward strand.
TCGTCACGTGTCCACATTCCAATGGATTGTACGGGAAACAATGTCGGATTTATCGGAACGCCGGCGTTCGCATCTGTGAACAGCCATCGGAAGCATCAAGAGCTGAGCCAGAGGGACGACCTCGAAGGTCTGGCATACACCTTGCTGTTCCTCTACAGCGGGTCATTACCGTGGTTAGACCCATCGACTCGCTCGTCGCGCTCGAAGATCCGATCGGCGAAACTGGCGCTTCAAGCAGACTCTCGTCCCCGGATGCCAACTGAGCTTTTGGCGATCATGTTTTACGCTCGCAGTCTCGAGTTCGGACAGAAGCCAAATTACGATTACGTTCGAAGCATCCTCCATCCTGCAACATCATCCTTGGCCCTCGTGATTACAGAATCAAAGGCGATCTCAGCTGTGCATACGCGATGCGCACAAATAGATGACCGCAAGCGCATTAAGAAAATCCCTCAGGTTACGAGGGTGTAAGTCACTTATTAATTTTCCTCCATACATCGACTAACCGTATAACAGCACTCGTTCACGCTGTGCTGGGCGTACACCGCCAGAAATACCCGTCAATCAACAGAATAAACTTTGAAGTTGAATGTACGTTACTCTGAAATTTGGTTCTTGAATATGGCGAGCAGCATCAATGTGTTATGTACATCGTATTCGCCGTTTGGACAGTGGACTAGGATTTGACTCGTCGAGGTATTGTACTTGTAGTCTGTAACTGTCTGTTACACTACTTAGGTGTGTTCGTTTACTCTCAATGTAACCCTTTGTGTGTTCTCAAGCCGGTGTCGACGTGTCGTGTCGATGAGTCGGCTAAAATTTGCCGCTCGACGACTTCCGCCGACCAGATCGGCTAACCGAGGCGAGACCGGTCGAGATGTACGTAAAGTGAGGTCATCCGGAGTTGAGCTGCTCGTTGAGTCACAAATAGCCGGGCCGGGCCGGGCCGAGTGGAGTTCCGGCAACACTACGAGTCATGGTTGAGACTCTAGCGCTGCTTGGTAAAGTTCTGGACATAGTTCGTGCAAACAAATTAGACACAGATGCTACAATTCCTTTTGGAGGACTGGCAATATTGCTCACTGGGGACTTTCATCAATTCCTACCTGTACGGCAGGAGCGCAAGGCCCTATTTGCAAGGTATCCTCCAAACAATGCTCGTACTCCTTGGCCTCCTCCGCTTCATCAATTCCTCATCCTCACCCAAGATGTTGCCCTCGTCATCCGATTCAGCGATTCCAGATATGCCGACATTGAAGACTGCGATACAAAGCTCCCAGCACCACTCCGACTTCCAGTCACAGTTCCGCTCGAGTCATCAAAGATGCTAATCAATGACGACTGTGCGAGTGCCACCAACTGGATACTCAATCTCTCCAACGACAATGACATTTGTCACAGGTGACTGATCCGGTGTCCATCACGGCCTCAGCAGCCTCCTGTTCACCACCATTCATCTCCATTTCTGCTGAGATTGTTGTAAAGAACTTATACAGTTCTTTATGCGCAGCCGAGGGGTTCGAAGAACCAAATAGAGGATAAAGGGAATAGGACTCTAGTAGAAACTTACTAGGGATGTATGAGCGAACACTAGGAAGTAACGATGAAAGATATTTGAGAGAGTTGCTGATGAGTGTAAGAGAAGAAGATGTGAAAAACAACTTGTATTGAATGGACGTCTTCGTCCATCTTATATACTACATGACTTATTTGTACATGTTATTGTATATAGAATGTGATAGAACAATCTTGAATGTTCTAGCCAATAGCGTATAAGACTCACTATGTGATATATAAGCAATGAGTCATGAATGAGTCATAATCACAATATATGAGTCATGATCAGTAAGCTGATCAGTAAGCATAGTAATAAGGTATGAGTCATCATAGAAAATGAAAGAATAGTCTAGAAGTAAGTTCTAGACTGATGACTAAACAAATAAGTCTATTTGTTTCAACATGTTGTTGATGCATCCAGGAAGGGTGCCCTTGGATGGACCGGTAGCTGTCTGCTCCCAATGAGGCTAAAGTTGCATAGCCACACAAGTGTGCTTTGTGATGAAGTGTCCGAGCGCGTACACTCAGCACCAGCGACAGGGGCGTCAGATCTGGCAATGAGAACTCCCACACGGGTTGTCGGTGAAATCAGTATAATCCATGTCCATTTATGGTTGATTGGTGGGAACATTTGGTCAACAAAGTCGGTCATGTGGATATATCTGAAAGAAATGAATAAAATGAAATAAAAGAGATATGTCTAGTAAACATATCAATCTGATATGCGAACCACCAGAAAAAAATTGGGATGGTTATTGAACCAGATCACTCACGAAGACTTGTACCCCACCACCTCCAGGAGTACACTCAGAGGTATGTTGACACTCTGGTATGACAGACCCGTGACCTGCCCCGCCAGCACGCCCTCTCGCAGCTCACCCATGCTCTACACCCCAATGTCCTGCAAACTGTGCTGCACCCCTACATACAGGTATGGCACGAACGCCTTGATGCTCCCCTTGTCCTGCACGTCCCCAGACACACCCTGCGCCACCTTGATTGCTGAACACTCTGAAAAGTACTGCGTCATTGCAGTGTTCTCCTGTGGAGCATTCGCCATCTGCTGATGATTGCAGCCCTTACAGGCGTGTTCAGTTTACCAGCCTCCATCGTCTCCAGACTGCCCATTCCTCTGTAGGCCTTGACGCGCTTCCCGTCATGGTAAAAGTACTCGCCCGGAGCCTTGCCCGTGCCTGTCAACAGACTGCCCATCATCACCGCTAGTGTTTAAAGGTCTGGTCTGGTCCAGTCTTTTGCCTTTTTTTGGAAAAGACCGGACCGAGACCGGTCCTAGAAATTTTCTGATATGAAAAAAACCGGACCAAGACCAAAAAAGACCGAGGTCTTTTACCGGTCCGGTTGCGGTCCAAAACCGGTTTTTGTACGGTCCAAAAATAGAACACACTTTTAGCTTTCTACTGATATTTTTTTTATGTAAATCGGTTCACACGCGATAGAGATATGATTATTTTAAGATTTAATGCAATATGGCTCTTTAGACAGCTTGAAAGATCAATCAGAATGCAGTCCGCAAGCGATCGGGGGGCTTAGCGGTGGCTGTACCGAATGTGGATATAGCCTCTATCTAATTTTAGAGCCAATAATAATGTAAATCCGTCCATATCCGGGTGAGATCTGACCAATCTCGACCTTGATGTCGATATATTGGTATAAATAGCATAACTAACTCAAACTAAATCGTAAAAATATGAGAAAATCAGCGTACATACTTCAATATATGTACAAATAGGGGGCAATATCGGTCCCCCCAAAAGACCAGTTGCGACCGGTCTTTAACTGGTCTTTTTATTTTGGAGAAATGAAAAGACTGAGACCAAGACCAAGTGAAACTAGGAAAGACCGGACCAAAAAAATTGGTCTTTTTTGGTCCGGTCCGGTCCGGTCCTCAGTCTTTCATCGGTCCTAGGACTGGACCTTTAAACACTAATCACCGCACTCATGCCTAGTGCCAATGCCTTGACAATATGCTCCACACTTCTGATCCTGCTGCCCATGATGACAGGAACACCAAATTCACTGGCAAACTCGGTGACAGGTTGATAGTGTATACGGCCATCGCCTAGAGACGTCTGATGGCCATGACTTCCTGCATGATACAAATCGAGCCACTGCCCATGCCAATGCAGCGATGAGGTTGGCAGCTTGTTTGCGCATGACAATGTTGCTGGCAATCACCTTGAGCTTGGGGAATGTCTGCTTGATCCAGTGGATCATGTCCATCTCAAAGACGGAGTTGCCCTGGGACGAGTTGAGTACGACGATGTGTCGAGCCTGGCCTCGATGAGCAACTGGAGACGTTCCCTGTTGGTTGGACACATACCGACCACAGCAGCAGCATACAGCTGCTTGGTATTGGGATTCTTGCTCGCGAGAGGGTAGCTTTGGTTCTTCAAGAGATCAGAATGGGCAAGTAAAGTGATGAGCTGACCTTGGCCATCTGAGGAGCGCAGGATCAAGATGTTGGCTTCATGAAGGGTGACACCCTGAGGTGCGGTGACAAGGGTGGTGGTCATGATTTGGTGAAGGGGCGAAGAGGGGGACTCGAACTGGATGTCGCTAGTGTTTAAAAGTCCGGTTCAGTCCGGTTTTTTTTGCTAAAAATGATGCAACCAGACCGAAACCGGTCTTAAAAACATTGCGCATGCCCCTGGACCACAACCGAACCGTTTAGGACTGGTCCTGAGCAGTCCTAATAATTAATTTTTAGGACTGGTTTTGACCGGTCTTTACAAAGACCAGTATGTATAGGGGTGGAATGTCCGAATCGGGCCTCAAAGTGGCTGTACCGAGTGTAGAGCGGACCCTTAGCTAATTTTCCATCAAATCAGTGTGTGAAGTGACCCATTTCCCACCAAGATATGGTCGATTATGGGTGGAACATCATTCTGGCATGTGTCCATGTCAATCTGTACTAAGTGTTTGGACTGCTTGTCAGATATGAAACCCAGTGAAAACTGGTTCTCTCCACTGGGTAGTATCCAGTATGACCAAATATGACCAGTTTGTAGATAATATACAAATAATACCTTGTCATATTCTTCCCTGTAGAATAACCCGAAGATCATAATTACAATATGTTGGGGTATGATCTGGTATGGCTGGCCAGGTATAAAAACTTATATCCCGTCCGATCTGCTCATATTCTCAACTGACTGGTTCATGCACACGACAATATGAACTGAGCTCACCCAGTATGACCACTGGTTATTAATGCTTAGATCTCATTATATCTAGTCACATCATCATGTGCCCTCATCTGACCATATCGCAGAAAATGATAATTGATTATTGATTCCCGAAATTGCGGTGCGCTCGATACATATGCGCTCATCTCACTGTACAGGAAAAAATCATAATTGATGACTAATCTCCAAAGTTGTGGTATACTCAATACTAGAATGCTATCTATTAACATGAATGGCGGCCAGGGAACTGATCTTCTCCAGAGCAAGTGATGAAATGGTGGGCTTGAAGCAATAGTAGTGGCAGAGACAGACAGACAGCAAGGTGAGATGGCAGCTTGGGCTTGGAGACGATCGGGAACCTGCAGTGAGTTGGAGAGGACTGATCTTGTCAAAATCATATGATTCTTCTTGGAAGCAAGTGATGTGACAGTGGTGGGCTTGAAGCAGTGGTGGCAGAGGAGACAAATGGCAAAGCAAGAGTTGCATGCGAGACGGTGACTTCGAGAGGTCGCCGGGAACCTAGTAGTGCAAAGTCCTGTTACAGATGTCCTTGCTCCATCCCTTATTGGCAGTCTAGAATTAACAAATAATAGATCATCTTAATCACTCCTGCTGGTTCACTATCACTTACCAACTTGTTTGCTTCCTTCTCGTATGCCTAGTAGTCTTGAAGAGCAATGCTTTAGCTCAGTGAGTCAAGAGGTTAATAGCTAGAGCAGTAGGCCATACTGCTCGTTGTCTGCCACTTAGCCCATCCCAATATGCCTTGAACTCTCCAGTAGTAGTAGTCCCATTGGTTTCTTTACGAAGCTTGACCCAACGATGTGCGCACAACTTGAAGTTCCTAGCGGTGTGGTCACTGACCAAATAAATCCATCATGTTGTATATTTACCTAGCTGTATGACCATTTTCAAGGCGCATTTTCACAATTTTCTTGGCTCCTTTTCCCTCAGTGCCTGCATTGTTGGTACTAGTATTGATGGAAATGGGAGCCGGCAGGGTGTAGACCAGGGGAGGGATAGTAATCTTCAAATTGCTGGCAACTTGGGCTAGAGCATTTCTGACAATATTGAGTAGAAAAATACATCAATTCATGACACCATGAACTTACAAAGGGTTGAATGGCTGAATCTTATTAGATGTTGCAGCCGGTTCAGATGGTAGTGTCCGAGTCTCTTTGGATGCAAGTGAAGACTCGTGGAACCCGACCGACTGACAGGCATTAGCAGAGCAGCTGGCATTGTCATGAGAGGGGGCACTGACTGAGTCAGTTGCACTGGGTGCAACTCAAGCGCTAGCAGGGGCAGGCCTGGGTGCACTAGACCCAAGTGAAGCTGAGTTGGTGGATTGATTGGGGGGGTCAACCAAGTTGGCTGCACCGAGCGCAAGTGGGGCAGCAGGAGCGGGGGCACCAGACCCAAGTGAAGTGGTACCATCAGAGATGCTGAATGCTGGTAAGGGAGGGGCCCGGGGGACAGTTTCATCCCTGAATGAACTGACTGGGTAATATATGCGTCAACATCAGCAACATGTTCGACAACAGACTGAAAAAAACCTCTTTGTTTCTTGGGAGGAGGAACAGATCCTTCTTCCTCTTCCTCTGAGTGCTTGCATTTCCTCTTCTTCCTATCATCCTTACTGAGCCAGTTTCCATTCTTGTCTATGAAGTTGATGTGCCATGCTGGATAGTTGGTTTGTACGAGGTGTTCAAGCTTCCATCCATTCTCGGCACATTTGAAGAGTGGAAAGCTCCGCTCCATGTGCAAGGAAAAATATTCACGGCCAGTAACATCTAGCTCCCCCCAAGTTTGGGGGGCACATTTCATGTTGACTAGTTCGGTCCAGGCGCTTCACATGCAGGCACAAATATTCTTCAGTTTTTCCTGAGTCACTGGCTCACCGTTGTCTTCCTCCAGATAGGCCGCTGTCCCTCACATTGTTACTTGTGCTACTAGAGAGTCGAGCCAGTTGTCAAAGTCCTTGGCAGTCCAAAACTTAATGTGAGGGTGTGCAGCACGTGTGGGACAATCATGTAAAGCCGGGTCAATAGTTTTGATAGTCCCACCTTTACAGTTAATTATTTCCCTAAATTGGTATCGAATTACTGTAAGATAAGATAAGAGAAATTTAATGTACCTAAGTGTGTCACGCTCAGCGACAACCTTTGCATTCAATTCAATCTCGAGATGCTGGATTTTCTTGTGTGCTGCTTGCAATCCATGTACATAGTCCATGCAAAATGGGTTTGAGGCAGTCTGTTTGTGAACACGCAAGATAGAATGGATGAATGGATGAATGTGTCAATCAAGATCTTACAATAGCATACTGCTCTAATAGGCTAAATGGTGCCGGTAAATTGTGGGGTGTGACAGGCACCGGCGAAATTGATGATGATGATCTTGGTAGTTGGGTAGAAATTGGAGGTTGTTCTAGATCTCTAGAGATATCTGGCAATGATTCGGAAGAGGATGAGTAGGATTGTCTTGTAACGTACATTTTTGATATCTAGTATGGATAAGACGGCAGTATCAGGGTAATGGACAGAAGTCTCAATGGGAGAAGAAGAGAAAGTGGGAATCACGCACATCTGTTGATGTGACATAATCATACTTCTTTCAGACTGAGTCTCTGAGATGGTCGGAGTCTTATCTGAGTCACTTCAACTCATTTGACATCATGGCCCCTTCAAGTTTCTTGAACCTGATTGATATCTGTGTCGCAGTTCCACTGAAACATCTAGAGGATACTTACTCTTTCACATGTTATGTGGAATTCCCTGGACTGATGGTATGCTTTAGTTTTTTTTGTGTACTAATCATACTAGATAGTACTTTGGTAGATGGTCCAAGTCCTCAGCAATCACTACAGCTCTGGAAGTCAAGCCACAGACTACCTCTGTCACTCCACTCAATCCCTCCAATAGTAGTATGTAGCACCAAAACACTCCTTCAAGCTTCCAATAACACTGGCAAAAAAGGTTTATGAGAACCTAAAAGGCTAAACCCAATCAATAGTCAAGGCATGTCCAGTAATCTCAATTTCATCAAGAATTTCTTGACTGTGTTGGTATAGATATTGCATCTTGTGCGCTGTTGCAGGGTAACGATAGAGGGATTGAATCTGTGGGCCAACTGGTATCGTCGTGAACATCTTTGCTGCAGTTTTATCTCGACCATTCATTGCTTCTAGTCTAGATTGGTTCCATCTAGATTCTCCACATGTTGGGCAGTGATCGAGGGCTTCGAATGGTCCAGTAAACACAAGGCAGGAGTTAGGGCACATATTGTGCTCTATTGGTTTGATATCAATTTCTCGACAGAATGAAACGGGAGTAGCTGAACATTGCCAACTTGAATCCCAAGTTCCGCAGTGAAATCTTGTGTGGATTCAATCGCATCGTTGAAATCCTTCTGGGATGACTGCAACATTGCCAAGTATGTATGTATGCTGTGTCGAATACCAGGATCGTTGATTTGAATAGGAACCTGTGGGGGATTCTGCAACCTAGCAATCATCCTGGTGGAGGTGGTAGGTTTAACAATTAGATCAGCAAATGATGCATTCGCAATGAGGTTGACAAAGTCAATGTTGTACTGTAGTTTATGCAATGTGACTGTTTGCGAAAGCTAATTGAGATCGATAGGAGGTTGTCTCCTGTCATATGCAATGCGATGGGCAATGTGGCACTGGGCATTGTATTGCTGTAGTAGAGGCGGTTGTGGGGGACTAGGTGGCCTTTCGGAGGAAGCCTTGGGAGCATCCAGGAGGCTCCAACTCTTGTAATTGATCTCGATCAAGCAGGTCCCTTGGTAGCTGGGGAGGAGGGGATGCCGAGAGAGGGCGTTCAAAGTCTGGAGATGGGGAGCGATCCCATACTCGATCCTGTATGTCTTTTTCTGACTCAGACCGTGACTAGTACAGAGATAATCAATCATACCATTCACACAATGAGCTCGGAATACCTGGACTTACTGGAGTTAGACTTCGCACTCGAGCAGACTTGTGCTTTCCAATACGAGAATCAAGCGATTCTCGAGCTCTCTTATTGAGTGCTCATTGTCATGGTGTCTCAGCTCGACATGCGCTCTGCGACAAACCCCTGCTGGGTCCAGGTTTGGGGTGCTCATAGCCTCAGATGCACGATCATTCTGAAGGGCCAGAGCGCGCTTGCAGTTCTCAAGAAGAAAGCGAGCAGCATCCAGTGTCCGGACTGCCTTGATGGCAAGGATACCTAAGAGCGCAGATGGGAACCAAAACTTGTCCAGGTTTGGATTTGCCATTTTGGATGTGTTTTGTTTCTTCCTGTAGCTCAGCTGAGATGCCGAGTAGAAAGCTGAGATGCTGTTGCGAGCTTCAGAAATGATGGTCGAAAGTGTTGTCGTGGCTCCACTCTCACCCCCCCAAGTTGTCGTTGTTTCTCAATGGCTCCCCGACGGTCTGGTGGGAAATACTCCTCAGAAAGGAAAGGAAAACAGAGGGCACAAGATGATGCCATGCCCTCCAGTGGTAGTGACAGAAGCCGATCAGCTCCAAAATCCGACCATGGACCATCGACGACTCATTGGACTGTAGAAGACAAAGACATCCTTCTCGATTTAGCGCTGATGAACCAGGCAATGATGGGAAACAGTGGTAATTTCAAGAATACATTCTGGAATGATGTCGCTGCAAAGTCTCTGGTACCTGCTCACGGAAAGGCAAAGACTGCGGAGAGCTGCAAAGACAAGTGGAAGAGGGTAAGTTCAAGTAGCTTTCTGCACATATCACCCACTGGAAGCATCCATAGATGAAAATCACATATGATATTGTTCATAAGATCGTGACGACATCCAGACTCACATATTCCTTGGAGAGGGGCACAGACATTGGGCTAGAAAGTAAGCATGTTTGGGATGAGATTGTGAAGGTATGTACTGTATGATCTCCTGTTTTATTTGTTGACAACAACTTTACTATGATTACAAAGAATACAAAAGGTGTGAGCAAGTTTAAGATGAAAGGCTGGTCCCACTATGACAAAATGAAAAGGCACCTATAAGTTCACAGCTCAAGATGCCCCCACCCCCCTGCCAGCTACATCACAGTCTTTGATCTTGCCCCTGCCACCCGCCACAAGTCAGTCCAGAGATGGGTGAGTATCACTTCATCTTTCTGTACAAGTACTTACTCGCTTTCAATCAATCACACAGCAACACTACGGTAGCAGGTCCCGACATTACAATGAGCTCATCCCAGCTGGTTCTGAATAGGTTTAAACCAACCCAATTCAACACCAGCCCATCCTTTCCATCGCCCTCCTCCTCCGCTTTCTGACCACCTTCTGTCCCAGCATCTTGTATTGGCTCTGCCAGTGCTGTGAGCTCTATCCAACCATCGTCAAGTGTATCTGTCTGGTTTAATGACTCAAACAAGCACAAGGCAGACGATGTCATTTCTATGGTATCAGCTACTGCGGGATCAGTAGCAAGTGTGACTCGGAGCATTGCAGGCTCTGGAGTATCCACAGGCAGTCGAAAACGGCGCACGACTGCCCGTTCAACAGAAAACTCGGAACTCAGTGCTACCATCAACAACAGTCTCACCAGATTCCAGTTGAATATGCACTTGAACCAAGCTATGATGGAGCAGATAATGGCTGCACAGAGTGGTTCATCTAGAGCAGCTACAAACCCCGGGCCGTCCCAGCAAGTCGTGACCTCCACCACTGGCAATCACGAGGAGAGGAAAATCCTGGTGACACAGCTACTAATCAAACACGATCAAGACTACCTATCGACAGAGCAGATACTTCTGATTTTTGACCTCTTTGGCAAGAAAAGTGACAATGTAAATGAGTATATTGTACTTGCTACATTACCTGTGAGCACACTGAAGCTTCGACATGGCTGGTTACAAAAGAAACTTGCCAGTGTACAAAAAAGTGGTGATTGACTCAGAGAACCATTCAACAGGCTCGGACAGTTGTAGTACTGGCACTATGATAGTAATGCAGTACTATTTTTGGGCAAATGACCAGCTAGCCAAAGTACAAAATCACTGCAAGTGACCGGCCAGCCAGCATCGGCCGATGGGTCAATAACCTCCATAATCACTGATCGACCAAGTCAGCTGTTACAAGTCGGCATCTTGCCGACTGGTCAATTGGCTACATTTGTGTATATCAAATAATTCATTGGCCGGCCAATCAGTAGAATTCAGTATCTTGCCGATGGGCCCATTAGATACTGCTCTAGTCCCGGCATCTCGCCGATGGGACCATTAGCCACTTTTCCAACAACTTACCGATTGGCCAATTTTCTATTTTTCCATAATTAACAGTTTACTGGTCGGCCAATATTATTATGATGACATCACACTGATGGGCCCATTGGCTGTCTGGCCATACATTCTGGGGTCCACCGGTCGGCCATTTAGTATAACCCAGCATCTCACTGATGGGATCATTAGCCACTTTCCCGGCATCTTGCCGATAGGCTCAGCTAATCTTCCATGGATCCACTGATTGGCTGATCAGTTCAACTCGGCATCTTTCGGATTGGTCTGTTCCATTTCTCCATTCTGCAGGCCACTGATTGGCACATTATTCACTCCACATCTTGCCGATTGGCCGATAATTATTTCGGTATGATTACAATATTAATTTTAGGGGGGCTCCTTGAACCGCAACCACTACCATGGTCGGTTTTTCCCATGCCCTAAAGGTGGGCAAGGCCACGAAACAGATAGACTACCACGTCTAAGTCCCCCCGAACAAACTGCCTGAAAATGACTGAGCCTGCATGCTACATGATAAACTACCTACTTACCCAGACTCCCACCGGAATGAATGAGACCCACACTACGAGCTAACACCACACACTTAGTCGACGGAGCACAACACCCAAGCCAACTAATAACCACAGCCCGCACGGACTCCCCGAACCATACCCTCCAACACCAACCAGGATAGCCCAAACTTGAGCCAGTACCAGCCCCCCCACAAATCTAGACTCCTGCAAGCGAGTGAGTCCCGACCAAAACTCAGCACCCCCACCTAATCCAACAAAGACCTCTGGCGGCCCTCCAACTACCATATAAACCAGACAATGCCAACACTAAAAAGTAACCACGAGTCATAAACCCCCACGACTTATCCTATAAGCATGGCCCCCCCACCCCACACCCCGACCGCGTCGGGAGGCTTTCCTGAGATCCTGTTCACGCACCCGCAAGGACACCTGGATTCCCTCCCACCAACTCTCCGAAGCACCTGGGACAATATTCCTGAACCTAAGGTCGTGCTACATGTCTTTGGATATAATGGTAATCCATCCACTGAACGAACCCCCGTATTATTCTTCCTCCTCCAATACCACATCAACACTGTCCTCAATGTACGTGCGCCGCTGCATGTCCAGATAACAGCCCCCACCACAATGACCACCCCGGAATCTCCCCCAGCACACCCAAAGGCTTTCCTTGCAACCGGACTCAGTTCCGACCAAGCCCTTGTGCTCACAGATCAACGGATCTGGTCCTTCCTGGACATATTGTTTCATGCTATGCCCTACGCACCACTAACCACCCACCTCCACCTCGTTAGTTTCGCTGCCCACACATTTCTCCCCCCCGACACCCTGCTGTTGAACCTTAAGGACCTTTGGCTCGCCCCAAACATGCAAAGCCAAGACTGCCCTGGCTTTTGGACTCATTTACGAGCCTGACGCCCCCCTCTACCCTTCTATTTCCCGCTTCCATGATTCCATCATGGCAACCAGACTGAATGTCAGCAAGCCAAGCCAGGGCACCCCTTCATTCTATAGCATAACTGCAATGAACCCATCGGAGGACCCTGCAATCTGGCACCGCCTGCGCACCATTTATCAAAAATGGGACTACAGTACCGTAAATCCCATGTGGAAACTACGAGCTATACCTGCTCTGTACTGCAAGAACTGTCACGCGATGTCACACAACTCCCCCGCGTGCCCGTTCCATTCCATCACGGGATGGTTTGGACGTCGCTTCGCCACTATTCGCCCTGCACAACCCTCCACCATCCTGCAGGATCATGCGACCCGGGAGCTTGTTTTGCTGATGCAGCCTAACATTGTGTTGCCTCCTAACCAGGACTAACTATTGATTCTCACCAGTCTGTCACTAGTCTGTCACAGTCTGTCACTAGACAGACTAGGGGGTAACTGGCCAGAACTAGCCAGTTGGGAACATTGCTGTGGACATCTGTCACTCTAGGGAAGCTGGCCAGTACTGGCCAGACCTGTCTAGACAAGTGTTGGTTTGCTAATCAGTGAAGCAACACTGACTTGTTATATCGCCTATTGTTGCACCACTTGTCCTTTTAACTGACGACCTGCTTATTTACCAAGGAAATGTCGACTTGACTAAATTGTGCGTCACAATGCTAGTCACGCTGGACGCGTCGCTTATGTGTACACCCTTTAGCTTCAGGTCCCAGGTATCATAGAGTACATTGATGCGGGGTGTCCTGATGGGCCGTGACTAGATCAGGCAACATTGATCGAAAGACAATGTTGAATGGGTTAATGAATGCACCTCGGTGATATCATATAACTTGGTGGTTGACAACGGGTATGATAGACTACATAGATCACGAAAGGGCTGTCCCTATGATGTGGGAGACCCTAAGACAATGAATCCTCCTTGGTTTGAATGATATGGGAGCACGAGTCTGAGAGTTGAGAGAGTCATCTGCCAGACTAGTCAGGCCGTGTTTGTGAGTAGACAGAATAGGATATGGACTGTAACACACATGCAAAGTTTCCCTACTGCTCCTCAACCCTCTTGTGTTCCTTGTCATGCGTGGGTGATTTATTGTACAGCTGCCAGGATATGAGAGCACAGGTTTAAGAGTCTAGAAAAACATCTACCAGACTGGTCAGGCCGTGCTTATAAGTGGACAGAGCAGGATGTGGACTATAGCACACGTCCTATGTTTCCCCACTACTCCTGAACCTTCTCGTGTTCCTCGTCATGTGTGAGTGATTTATTGTGCAGCTGCCGAGTTATGGCAGCACGAGTCTGAGAGTCGACATCTGCCAGACTTGTCTGTTGCAAACCTCTTCATTTTGCACTCTTTGAAGTCACGTGATCTGCTTTGTCAGCATCACGTGATCGATTACATAAGCATTATCTTTCGTTCTTCACTTTTCACTTTTCCAAGTCATGTGACCTGCACAGCCATAGGTCACATGACTTATCCTGGTAGACCCGTTGGACACTTACTATATTAGTTAGCATTGCTTATTCAGACCGGCCCTAAGCTGGTCTGTGTGCACATGTCAGTAGTATAAATACTTGAATGCACCAACCAAACAAGCCAGTCTTGTTCTGGTTGGATTCCCTCTAACCTATACTTGTACCCTCCATCCCACTTGTCTCTTGCTGAGGTGCCATAGTCCTTATTGGATTATAGGTTGCCTTCATAAGAACAAGACTTTCTTTACTATCCCACCTTACTCGTCACCAGTACATCGTGACAAAAACTTTGCTTCCAAAATTGCTTCATCAATTGTTGGATCCCAGACATAAGGGAGACCCCTTACATCAGAGAATAAAGAGAACCCTTGACCAGGTTACCATCCAGGGGATTATGAACTCTTGATCTACAAATTGTATCATGGGACTGTACATCCCACAAAGAAGTTCGCTTTGCTAGCACTTTGACCTCATTCGAGAGGATACGGCTAGTCACTTCTAATAGTATCAATCCCTACCCTGTGCATAGTGGGTCAGCACACGCTTTCAAACGAGCATAATTGTTACCAAGGTTGCACGTGATATAACCTAAACGATCTGTGGGTATTACCTACCCATCCGCTTGACGGGCAACAGATATCACCTGCATGCACTCCCCGGTTCCTCCCCACCAGAAAGTCAGGCCTGTGACACAACCTGCCAAAGAAGTTTTTTCTTACAGGACTGAGTGAAGTGACTCTTCATGAGATCCTCCTCGTTATATGAGCATTACTCTCATCCTCCTCGTCGGAACTTTCACATTCCTCTATTGTTTCACCGTCCTCGCCTACCTCTTCTACCACCTATCAAACCAAGAAGAAGGTTACCACCTCGAATTGACCCTCGCTGGAAAAGAGTTCAAGCTCAGCTTTCTCTCCCCCGATTACTATCGAACTTCCGAACCCGACCCTTGGGAAGTAAAAACTCTAAAAACCGATAATGGCGATTGGGACACTACCGAAGAAACTTTTCATACCGCAGATTCCTGGACACCCCAGATCTCTCAAGCTGAACTTACCGTTCTACATGAGATCCACAATCAAAACTTCGTAAACTACTTGCAAGAACAGGCCCATCTCATGTGGCCTGTTGACAATTGATCGCCTGCCATTCCCAAATACTTTGGAAATGTGTCCCTCGCTGTGCGAGAAACCTTTCCTGTTCCCAGATTACCAATAAAGGAAGAAGATCCAAACGACGATTGCATAGGATTTGGCTTGGAAGTAGATTTCATCGGTGATTGGCCTTTTGAACTCAGAAACGACCTTCTCAACTCCTTTGAAGGAAAACTTAAAATCCAAGAAGCCTATGTTACACCTACACGAGTCACATAGAATACGAGATAGACGTACGAGATGGGTACTGAACAAGGATACTCGATGGACATGGGCTCAACAATGCCCACGTTCAATCCAACAGGGCACAAGGGTCTGAAATCGACCTCCATCGACCCACCGCCCCAAGCATCGACAAGTGCACCGAGCCTAGAAGATCAGCTCGCATTGCTTTACAGCACAATAGACGAGCTGAGACTATAGCTCAAAGATGTGAGGGACAGTGCCCAAAAGGCCCACAATTGGCTAGACCAAGAAAATGAGGAAGCCATGAAAGCCACTCTCCCGCCCACCAACCTGTTCTCTGAAACCCTCACCATCATCGAAGCCCTTCAGCTTTCACAAGGGTCATCCTCGAATTCGAAGAAGCGCACCGAAATAATATCCAATCTGGGTAAATTCAATGGCACCTATAGTCACTATGATGAATGGTGGACCAAGATGATGGCCTGGATCAAAATCAATCACGAAACATTTAAAACCAATAAACAAGGGTGTTTGGCGGCTCTATCTCAAATAGGTGATGTTGAAGAAAAGGACAGAAACAGTGCTGGCGCTTGGGCCAGAAATGAGTTAAAAAAGCGACGCGGACTAGAAGATCATGAATAGCCTACCCCCGCCCAACTCGAACTCCTTCTTAATGGACATTTCCATATTGGCAATGAAAGGGATATTGCCTTAAGAAGACTCATGGATAAAAAGCAAGCATCCAAGGAACGAACCCAGACCTTCTTGACTACCTGGGTAGCCCTTTACGATCAGGCCTGATGTGATCCCATGATGGGAATTGCACTCCTTGAAAAGAATAGCGGACAGGAGATCATCAAACATATATTCCTACAAGGAGAACGGCCTAAAAGGATTGCCGATTACATTGCTCGTATACAGAAATACGCCAATGCCATTGAAGCCTTCGAAACTCGCACTCCCTCCTTCCAACATCGAGACCCCAATGCCATGGATATCGATGCAACCGTAACTACTACTGATGTTCGAAAAACATCTCTGGGATGTTACAATTGTGGAACGTAGTGTTTTGAGGTCCGGTCCTAAGACCGATGAAAAACCGATTTTTAACTGGACCGGTCCGATAAAGACCGGTCCTGATTGGTCCAGTCCATCCTGATTTTGATTTACATCAGTCTTGGTCTTTTGATCTCGAAATCAAAAGACCGACCAAAAACCAATCAGGACCAATCTTTTGGGCGGACTGATGTTAGCCCCTATTAGGTAGTATATTGACCAATTTATCCTGATTTTCACACATTTTTATGATTTTATTTGAGATAGTTATGATAATGTCTCAACTCCAAAATGACATATGACTCGAGATCGGCCATATCTTGGCAGCATATGGGCCGAATTACATAGTTCTTGGCAGATAATGTAACCACGTGACCCTGCTATCATCAGTACAGCCACCCCTAAGTGCCAATCTCATGCTATTCTATTCTCAGAAATAGGTTTTCTAAGTAGATATACAGTATACTCGAGAATGACATGTAATCTTAAATCAATCATATCTCAATGACCCCTGAACCGATTTGGATGTAAAAAATCCGCCAAGAACTATGTAATTCGGCCCATATGCGGCCAAGATATGGCTGATCTCGAGTCATATGTCATTTTGGAGAAGGTACTTTGAGACATTATCATAACTATCTCAAATAAAATCCTAAAAATATGGGAAAATCAGGATAAATCAGTCAATATACTACCTAATAGGGGCTAACATCAGTCCGCCCAAAAGACCGGTCCTGACCGGTTTTCAGTCGGTTTTTTGATTTCGAAAAAATCAAAAGACCAAGACTGATGTAAATCAAAATCAGGATGGACCGGACCAATCAGGACCGGTCTTTATTGGACCAGTCCACTTAAAAATCGGTTTTTCATTGGTCTTAGGACCGGACCTCAAAACACTAGACATAAAGGTGCCAAAAAGATGCAAGATTTCGTCATGAGATATTACTCTTGGCCGGGGGCTAAGAAGAACATACAGTAATACTGCCGAACTTGTGAGCACTGCACGCGTATGAAACCTACCAACCTTCTGCCAGCTGGAAAATTACAACCCTTAGAAGTTCCTGAAGGATCCTGGAAAAATGTGTTGGCCGACTTCATCACCAGCTTCCCGGCATCACATGGTTTCGACAGCATGTTAGTAGTGGTAGTTCGATTCTCAAAAGAAGTTGCCTTTGTACCCACCACGAAAACCATTACATTCAAAGGACCAGCTCATGGACTTCCAGATTCGCTTGTTTCTGATTGCGGACCTCAATTTGCCAGCCAAATGATGGTAGATTTACTCAAACTGCTGAAAATAGAAAAGAAGATGTTCACGGCCTATCACCCCCAAACTGACGGACAAACGGAGCACGTTAACTGCAAACTCAATCAATATCTCCATCTCTTCACCGCAGAAAAACAAGATAAATGGGTCGAATGGCTTGCCATCACTCAGTTTAATTTCAATAACACTTGCTTGTCTGCAACTGGATTCATCCCCTTCCAGTTAACTAAAACATTCACCCCATGTCTTGGTTTTGAACCAACATGGGTAAAAGCTCCAGCTGCTAAGGAGTTTGCCGATGACATGAAAGCCAATCTTGAAAAGGCTAAAGACGCGCTTCAGCGCACATGGGAACGAATGAAACAACAGGCAGATAAACACCAATCAACTGCCCCAGAATACAAAATTGGGGATCTTGTCTGGCTCAGTAGTGAACACCTCGCTCTGGACGAGTGCCCATTGCGTAAATTAACAGAATGATGGATCAGTCCTTACCAAATCATAGAAGTACACACAATAGCATGGGACTACTCTTCCCCAAATCTGTGAAGGCTCGACACATTGTCAATGTCTCCTGAGTCAAATCCTATATTGAACCCTTACCGGGACAACTGGTTGTCCGCCCCAGGCTGGTGCTTGTCAATGATGAAGGCATCAAAGAATTCGAGGTTGATTACATGGTCGATTCTCGCCCTATGGGTCGCGGATTCCAATACCTGGTGCATTGGAAAGAATATGATGAAAGCAACAGAACCTGGGAACCTGCCTCTGGTTTGAAGAAAGCCCAGTTAGCTATAAATGACTTCCACCGCATAAACCCTCGGCTCCTAGACATTTAAAAATGAATTGTGCCTTATTTGATAGTTTTTTTTCAACTCCTATCATTAATTTCTCTTTTAGATCAATGTTTACAAAGGCGGCATCATACTACTGGCCTTTTTGGCCAGGATATTGTTGGGTAGTGTGTGTTCAGTGTTTGAGGTGGAAGGGTCCGAGAAGTATCATAAAATGCCTTCTGCTGTAGGCGGACCTTGCACCAAATCTGTAACTTCTCGAATGGTAATGGTTTATTGGCACGATACTGCCTGCCACTGCGGATAGGTTGACTCGGACTGGCGCTTTGCCTTCGGTAAACATATTTGACTAGAGCGGCACGCAACTGTGGAAGTGAGTAATGTCTAGCAACCTCATCAATATCCATAGTTGCAATGGGAGCATTGTTGAGATGAAAGGCAATGGGACCTTCAGTGAACATACGGGGAGGGAAAAAATGCCGGCATGTAGGGTCACCGGACCGCTTGAAATAGTTGGTCAAAGTTGTTGAACTGGTCTTCCGGTAACCTGCTTGAGTGTTGTTATGCCCAAACCGAAATGTCGGTATCCCGTAACATGCAGCAAGATAGAGAATCAAAAGTCGATCTCCATGGCACCAACTGCTCTGGTACACCATTTACAGTCATGGTCATACCAACGACCAATGGAAAAGGTGAAGAATTTCCAGGGGAAGGGATCAGGCTGGCTCAGAGAGAAGCCAGTCACGCCAAAATGGGAGGTCAACACCATTGAGGCGGAATGCTGCACAGGCCTCAAAAAATGCCGTTAAGGCTGCAGGGTCAATGCTGATGGATGCTATAGAATCGAGTGTTGAAACCTTGATTCAAGGTGGATGGCAGAAAGCGTCACCGAATTGTGTGTAATCAGCAAGGGTGACTGGCGATGTTTTTCCTCAAACGCATGCAATGAGAGAAGCCTCGGGGGAATCAACAATATAAGTAGCCAAAGGCATAAAACAACTTTAATGCTGGTTTCCAAGGGGGTCAGATAGCATGACGTGGGCCCCATGATGGAGCAAAATGTGATGACTATGGAGCATAGATGCCACATTGATGTTTCAGGGTCCATTTCGATCCAGTGGGCCATTATACCCATGAATGACTCCTTTGTTTGGTTTACAGACCACAGGTTCATTGTAGTTGACATGCGGCCACTGAGACCACACTGAATCTTGGCTTTGAACTCCTCAAGTAGTTGATGAACTCATTGTGGATGAAATTTGTAACATCGTGGGTGGTGGGTAGTTCGGTTCTGACAGTAGTGGGCCGCATCACTACCAGGCAATCTTGGAATGTTGTCTTGTCGGTTACTGTAAGACTCTAATCAGGTTTTTTAATGAATTATACTACTTGGAAACCATTGTAGTGTGACTCATAGCGTGACTCACCTGGTCGTCACATACAACAATTGAGCAACAGCCTTCACAACAGATTTCTTCGAAAACTGTGTCTTCTCTTTGCTACCACTGCCGACTAGGAATACTCCATCAAATGTCTTCTGTTTCACTTTCACTTCCTTTTCTAGTAGCTCCTTTGCCCTGACGAGTTCACACAGCATTGTGTGGTGATGAACAGTAAGATTTTGCTCGGCACACCATTTCTGATATACCTCAAAGTGGCTCCAGATATGTTGACGGCACGAGAAATTGCTTCCAACATAGCAGGCCTTTTGTTTGCCATGCTTCTTGAGGTACTCGGCATCCCCTCTGGTCATTCAAAGTAAGTCTCCTGACCGCTTTGTTTCCCTCGACCAAACAAAACTCACTTGCACTCCTTGCACCATCTCCCTTTCAAGGTCTCGACATGGCCACTTGGATAACAGAACTTCACCTTGCAAAGTTCTGAGAAAACTGTAAGTAAATCTTCTGCCTGTTGCTTCTTCACAATGACTGCAATGGGTATGGGGGCATGGTGTTGATCCTCCAATCTGTCATTACTTTCAACCTGTAGGTGACAAGGTGAGCACTTTATTGACTGTTCATTAACAGCACTCCAGGCCTTACCAACTCTGTCTCTTTATCGCTACCCGCCTCAGTTCCTGGCCTTGGCAACGACAAATCAACCTGCTCTACTATCTCCTCCACAATGCAAAAAACAATTCTTTGTTGAAAAAGTAATTGAAATAAAAATGGGTTGAATAGTAAAGTTTGGGTGGTGAGGTTGGCTTTGGGGCCAAGCTTTGGAATGATCAGGGCCAATGCTCATACCTAAGAGAGTGGAACTATGTCACTCATTGGCAACCCAGAAGCTCTTTGTACCCGTTTCAGAATATGCATTCTTGTGACATGGTTGAAGTCCGTCCTCATTGTAGACACGGAGAGTATCAAGTCTAGCAGTGTAGATAAATTGCTCACTCCACAGGTAGGTACTATCAAACCCCTCGGAGGGACAGGTCGGGAAATAAGGTGTATCTCACATACAACATGCCCTGCATATATAGTCCCTGTCAATGACAAAGTAAAGCAGTGCAATAAGTAGATGAACCTTTGAGGCCACTGTGAGGGCACACTGCATTGTCATCAATATTGACAAATGCAGTGTCATTAGTGTTTCGAAGTCCAGTTGCAGACTGTTTGAAAGACTGGCAACTGGACTGGACCGCAACTGATCACAACTGGACTGGTCAGGACTGTTGTAACCCAGTTGCCAGCTTCGGTGGAATTTTGGCAACTGCTTAGGACCAGTTGCAACCGGTTGCAACCGGTGTACAGCCACCCCCTATGTATATTATAGTATATTCCATAATTTTTGGTGATTTTTCCACATTTTGTTGAGATTTTTTGAGCCAGATATGAATATATTATCCAATATTCACTTTCATATTGAATTATTCAATTGAGTATACACTATTCACAACCATATTCACTTGTATTAGACACACATTTTGAGTATAACAAGTAGTTAGAACACTAAATGTGTTTATTGACATGTTC
This sequence comes from Leccinum ochraceum, assembly GCA_038091835.1. Classification (NCBI taxonomy): domain Eukaryota; kingdom Fungi; phylum Basidiomycota; class Agaricomycetes; order Boletales; family Boletaceae; genus Leccinum; species Leccinum ochraceum. The sequence goes on from JBBPPE010000022.1 coordinate 24,174, forward strand.
ACAAAAATGACATGCCACTTATAAATGCTCATATCACTATGGAACATGGTCAGAATCACTTAAATCTTGGTTCATATGATAGCCAGGGGTATGTAGCAGACTCGGTACAGCCATTGGTAAGCATTAGCAACACATGTAATAGATGTATAACATTATTTGTGTAGATTACATATTTTTGAAATTGACATGCCCGTCAGAAACGGTCGTATCTCCATGGAAAATGGTTGGCACTACGTAAACACTTGATGGAATGGTAGCTAAGAGAGAGTGTAGGCTAACTCTGGTTCAGCGGTTGCCAAGCCTAAAAACCAGTCTACTGGTCAACCGGTCCAAACATGGTCACAACCGCTTGTAAAACTGATAGGACCGGTTTCTTGTGGTCTGGTTGCCGGTTGCCCATACTAAGAGTTGTAGCAGGTCCGGTTTTGGTCCAGTTGCCCAAATTTCCGGTCATATGAGGAGACTTTCGCAAATAAGTCGGTGGAAGATTGTATTGGACAATTTTTTCAAACAGTATGATATCCTATAAATTGCAGTGCCATGGAAGAAATTGACAGAGAAAATAGATCCAGGATGTCACCTGTAACTGGGCCAACAATGATCCAACCTCGCTCCACACCTACTGGATGGACCATTCCCTACATCTCATCAAGAAGTTATGCAAGCTGGACGTCATTCTCGTGCCAGTGGGCTCCAAACACGACATCAGCTTCAGAGATGTCTTGACTTATTGTGAGCTAAAGCAATCATTCTCAGGGGACTCCCAAAAAGAGGCAATAAAGCAGCCAATAGAAATTGCCAGATACGTCTCCACTCACCAACTTAATTGCCATTTCTATGTCGCCTCTTCTCTCTGTAATCGCCAATTCACCAGCCTTCATCAGAGGTTCTACGGTTATATCCAAGCCTAACGACATTGACTCCAACCCTATCAACTTTATCTGTGCCCTGGTAGACCTTAGCACAGCCTCTGCTGCCTAGTGTGGCTTCGATCTTTCTCTCGCTCCCAGACCATTCAATACTTACAAGTTGATGGGCAACTTCTGCAAGTTCTGTATGGTCAAGTTTAAAGGTGTTCTTCTTCATGCAGCAATAGATATGCACAGAAAAGGAACTAAAGTCCCTCTCTGTGAAGTATGGGAACACTCTGGAGTACCACCCAAGACATACCCCATGAAGATGTCTTGAATGGTGACTATTCTTAACAATAGCACAGCCAAACTGCCCAACAATATTGACATTGCAAAACTCCTAGTTGCTTGTGCTCCCACTTTTCCCAACCTGGAAGGACTAGAGAAATAAATCTTTGGCAAAGACAATGAATACAGAATCTTCTCAGATTGCCTCAAGGTCCCTATCGACAAAGATGCCTCCACTTGGAATTACGTCAACCATTCACCCAGCATCACCATCATTCTACCGGAGGAGTGCAGCAAACCTGTAGCCTCCTGTCCTTGCCCTGACCCAGCACTTTGGGCCACAGGCTATTATCCTGACGACTACCAACCTCCAATGCAGCAAGATACTACAAGGAATATATTGGAAAGGTTCAACATTTCCGTACACATAAATGGAAGGATGGTGGATGATCAATGGAAATTGCAAGATGAGGATGTCACACCTCCCTCTTTGTGTGGAGAAACAAAGGAGCTAATATGGGTTCTATACTGGTCCTGTGGCATATCCTTAGTTTGGTTTTCTTGCAGACAAGAATTATTGTATGGATTGTTAGGAGCCATGGCTGGTAAGCTACTCTTAGTGACTGCTAGCTAATTATTTAAACAGGTCAAAATTTTACTCTATTGCAATGTTAGCGATTTCGATTTCATGTTTAATATCAAAGATGCCTCGGCCGAAGCCATGGTTCCCAACTAGCCTGAGGGAGAAGAGGCTTACTCCAAGTGTCCAGGGATGTTAGGAGATTGGGGATATGCTGCAGACCTTGCCGGAAGTCCTGTGATACGAAGAATTATGATGAGTACTTGCTATTCTCTGATATTTGCAAAATTCTAATTTTTTGCCACAGACTTCTTGTCCCTGGAGAAGAAGAATACCCATCATACGGTTTACTATGACTTAGAGAGTCCTGTTTCTGGATTCTCTGGATTGTTTGCATCATCATGAATGACCCCTTCTACACTTGTCGTCATTGGCAAGATGAGAAAAGTAGTCTGAAGAAGGATCCTGTACAGTCTTTACCTTCGGGTATTGCTACTACTACCACTTCTTCTGCTTTCACCGACATTTTTCTATCTAGTGGTTCCAGTGTTTCTCACTCTCAGATTTCCACTATCTCCACAACTCAGCTGCCACTACAGAAATGGCAGGCTCCTTGGTTTTCACCCTGTCCAATCCAGAGCCTCAGCTGTCTCAACCAACACCATATCCTTTGAAAAAACACGACACCTTCTGGGAGCAATGATGGTCTGAACCCATCAATAACATTATCACCTGACTTCCATTTGGTGAGGAAGAGGTTGGCAAGCATGCCTTTCCTATATGGGCTACTCCCGGACGCCATGACTTAGGACCTTTGGATGTTTTTAATTTGAAGTGCACAATCTCTGAGGATACATTTCTCAATTGCATTTCCTTGTATTTCCATGAATCAGGTCCCGTTTTTCTTGATGGACTGAAGATGCTTCACACATACTTTGTCAAGATGTGAACGGGAGAGGATGAGAAGCTAAAGCAGGAAATGGGAGAAATCACTTATCAAAAGTTCTGTGAAATTTTGAAGAACATGCAGGATAGTATTTCACCTGATATAGATCATATGTCAAACTGTGACATCAAGAGGTGCTTCTATGACCTCGTCCCCTTGGAGGCCGAAGAATAGAACAATGGAGCAGGTATAGCTGGACCCTCAACATATTGGTCATCTACACAATAGACAGAGGGCGATGAACGAGTTGAAGAAGACCTGTTTCCTTTAGCAGGTGAGGTAATTTGAATGGATCAAACTCTTTATCAGCATTGGAGAAAGGTGTTTGGAGGTGAGGATGGGGATGGAGATACATTGATGAATGATCAAGAAGATGACGATGCAGCAAAATTTGCTTCTGAACAAGACTGGAGAGTTGCTCATTGGGCTGTTCAAGAAGGGATTGGACATAAATCCTTAGATCATCTTCTCTCTATCCTAGGAGTGAGTACATTATCCTCAATACTTTGTCTATTTAACCCAGGCAACCAAGACTCTAGGTAGTGCAGAGTTTAGGGCTTTCATTTTGCAATGTTAGAGCTCTTCATTAGATTATCAATTTGATTCCTCCCCGAGCGAAATGGACTACTTGTAATCTCTGGTATCATTCAGACCCTGAAGCTAAGCATACAATTCACTATCAAAATATGATTGATGCAATCCAGACATTACTAGGCAATCTAGTATTTGCCAAAGATATTGTTTATCACCTCAAAAGAGTTTTCACCGGTGCCACCGCATCTACCATGAGATGTGGACCAGTGACAGCGATGAGGTGGTTGCTGGAAAGTCATGAATGTCATTGATGGGAAGGACAAGGAAGGGATGGAAGCGTTGATTGAACATCTTTGTCAAGATGCACTTGAGAAAGGTATCCCATCACCGCTTTCAGTGTGGATGGTGGTGAGGATGGATGAGTGAATGATGTGGATGGTGAACATGACGGCGAATGAGATGGCAAAATGATGTCAAGTTTGAAGTGGAGTTTTATTTCGGCAAGTAGAGTAATTGGTCCCATTGCTGTTGGTATTTGCGGCCATCCTCGCGTTCATAATGCCTGCTTATGGTGAGGGATTACTGTATCAATTTCTTCAAACTAATCTTAATTCGAAAAGTACAGCAACTTTGTTGGAAAGGATCACTCGCTATGTATCATGGCGATGATTAATCATATCTAGTTAATGGCATCACAGGGTAACATTAATATTGTAATGATACTGAAATAATCATCAGCAAATTGGCAAGATGCAGAGTGAACAATGTGCCAATCAGTGGCCTGTAGAATGGAAAAATGGAACGGACCAATCGGCAAGATGACGAGTTGAACTGATCAGCTGACCAGTCGGTAAGATGCTGGGGAAATGGCTAATGATCCCATCGGCAAGATGCCGGGTTATACTAAATGGCCAATCGGTGGATCGTGGAATGTTGGTTGTTGCATTGTTGCTGCAGCCTGCCTCGACATTGTTGTCAGAGACTCTGAGAGAGGGAGACTCCGAGAGGCATTGTGCTGTTCACATTGAGGGGCATGCGCTGGCGTGGACGAGTTCTGGCGGTATGGGGTGGGTGAGGGAGAGGAAAAGGGTAAGGGGATGAGAGAGAGAAAGGGAGAGGGAGAGAGGGAGACTCCAAGGGAGGGAGGGAGAGGGAGAGGGAGAGGGACACACATTACATCATTAGCGTGTTTGCATTGCTGTCACGCTTGTTGTCATTGCCAGGTGTTGTGCTATTCACGTTGAGGGGCATGCGCTAGTGTAGACAAGGTCTGGTCAACTCTGGCGGCGTGGAGTGGATGAAGGAGAGAAAGAGAAAGTGGTGTCTTGCAAAAACAACTATATATGTCAAACATAGTGGTATAGTACACAAATCATATACTCAAGGGAAAATATGAACGGTATCTGAAGCATCATCCCCCTCCATCCTCGCAATTGAGCGCAGTATCTCATCCAAACTGATAGAGTTAAGGGTTGAGCATAGCCAGGCTAAAATATTGTCATTCTCCTTGTCTATCGCCATCTCTTTTGGTGGCATGATCCAGTCTTTCGTGAAGTTGAGTCATTCCTTTTTCAGCCAGAATTTCAACATCTAGAATGCCTCCATCAATGGCAGTGCGATGCAATTTCGCTTCTTTGTGTTGGTCTTGCTACTCAAAGAGAATAAGTGTTTGCAGGCTCTTGAATTGGGAGGTAATTGACTGTGATGGCATAGATAGTCGGAAAGTAAACCTGCCCAAGCTAGTAACAAACAAATGAGTAATAAATCTTCATGCACAAAAAATGGACTCTAGTGTAGAACTAACCTTCCAGAATGACAATACCTCTGTACCTTTGGGGCTAGGTGCTGACATCATATAGCCAGTGAATTCTTGGTTGACATCTTGCGGCACCTGCTGGGATGGCCGAATTCTGATGGTAAGGAGGCGGTAGAGTTGCCAGTGAAGGCTGGATAAGATTATTGAACTTCTGTTTTAAGGTCTGGTCTGGTCTGGTCTTTTGCCTTATTTGGGCAAGACCGAGACCATAACCGGTCCTGGGAATTTCCTAATATGGAAAAACTGGACCAACACCGCAAAAACCGATTTTCCGGTCTTTGTCACAGTCCGCCCAAAAGACTGGTCCTGTTTTTGGTCAGTCTTTTGATTTTGAGAAAATCAAAAGACCAAGACTGATGTAAATCAAAATCAGGATGGACCGGACCAATCAGAACCAGTCTTTATCGGACCGGTCCACTTAAAAATCGGTTTTTCATTGGTCTTAGGACCAGACCTCAAAACACTAAATATAGTAGATAGACTATTACATTTCCAACAAAGATCTCTGGCCACTCTGTCATTGGTGATATGGTAGTAATGGTACACAGGGTGGATTTATTCTGGTATTCTTTCATCTTGAATCATGGTCAGTGTGTTAATTGAATGTGAGCCGCAGTCCAACTTACTAATGAGAGTAGCTCTTCTTGTGCTTTTGCTGCCATAGGTTTGCTCCAGTGCTCATCGATCCAGCTCAATCTGATGGTGGATTCAATGACTAGTAACCATGCAACATCAGAGGTGATGTTGTCATGGTAGCGAGCTGTGCCAGACTTACACATGGAGATGAGGTATACGTGGGTTTGACCCATGCGCTGGTAGTACTTCTGGGCCCAATGCAGTCCGGTCTTGATGAAGGGGGCGCACTGAGGCTCGCTATCAGCCAATGCTTTCCATTGTATTAGAAGTGTTTCGAATGCGGGTATTATACCACCGAGAACTGGCGTACTTTCACTCAACATGGTTCGCTGGGCATGGCAAGGTATCTGTATTATGTTACATTCAAGTAGTTAAGGATGGCGGCAGGCCTATATATGCACTGAAAAACAGTATTTACCTGTAAGACGATCTCCAAGTCTTGGAGAACCTCCCAATGCATCAGTGTTAGCTTGTGTCCAGAAAGCTCGTCTTTTGGACCGCGAGGCAAAGCAAGCCTGGAAGCTATCAACAGCCTGTATAGAGATAAGTTAGTGGTTTTGTGTCGCGAATTAAGAGGTAAACTTACAAAGTTGGACAGCATGAAGTTGGTTGATCATGATGTAAATGGAATTCCAACAAGTCTTGATGTCATGGAGAAGCTCGACATTGGGTACCTGAGTAGGGTTACCAGTATACCATTGGTTTGCATTCCCGTTGATGATAGTGTCATGAAACCCTTTGCAACACTGACCAGATGCCTGGACAATACGAACGATGTCATTACCAAAAAAGACGAGATCCCTAGCGAGAGCTTCAAGGTACCTTTCTTTGTGTATGGTGTTACTGAGATCTCTGGAACATCAGTGAAATCTGCTGTTGCATAGGTCTTAACAAGGCAGATGTTGATTATATGAGGGAAGCAAGGAATCCGACGATCAATTGGATCAATTTTTTCAAGTTCACGCACTTTGAGAAGTTTTGCTAGCTCCCGCATACTAGTGACAATGTTGTTGGTGGCATTATCCATCATAAAGTAGCCAGGCTGATCTGCCTTCCATTGTTACTTAGTATAGGTTATACAGAACAGATACTACGAAATAATGCATACGATGGGAGAGTATGGGTCGTCTAACAGAATATGGACCGGGAGGTGAGGTGAATGGTCGAGCGTTCCGTCGATGACTAAGCGAGGGCGAGGATGGAGTTGAATTGTCGTCTCCAAGATTGGTGGTGGGGGAGAGAGCTGCTCGAAGCAGAGGCCAGAACATTCGAGATGGGAGCGAGACCGGTGGTAGCGACGGCATGACGTCCAGGGATGGATCTCGTGAGGGCAAGGGCATCATGCTCATTAAGAAAGGGGTTGGTATAGTCCACGAGTCTTTCTCGGTATCGTTCCTGTTCTCGTTCCAAGGATCCTTCCCAGAGAGGGCGAACGATGGGCCAGAGACGATGGATAGGAAGAGTGGCGATAGCGTCAGAGAAGGAGGAAGTGGCGATAAGGGAAATGAGATGGTTTCGCATGTCAGCGAGGCCATCGGTTATAGCAGAGTGAACTTGGGAGGAAAAGGAAGTGTAGTTATGAAGAGAATGATACGCGAAAATACGAGAATAAATTTGATAAAGAGCAATATAGTCATACATATTTTGAGAAGAAACACCGGAGAGGAAAACATTTCGTTCCACATCGTGGAGAAGATCAGGGGTTTGCAGGACAATGGTGAAGATGGTGTTACAGATAGGAGTATCAAAGAGGTGAGGGACAATTGGGAGGTCAGGAACAAAGGGGCGAGGGGCAAGAGATTCGTCGTCGTGAGAGTGAGAGGACATGAAGTTATGGAGGGAATTGAGTGGGGCGCCATCCTTTATAAGCAGATAGAAGTTTGGTGGCATGGGAGAGATTTCCTTCGGGTTCCCAGGTGTTTTCCGACGAGGGCCATCCTTTCCAAGATACAAGATATTGTCACCGACCACGAGTTCCTCTGTGTGAGAGGATTTCGCCTACTTCATACTCTTCTTCTCCATCAATGACATCAGGAGGGGGAGATAGGAAGTTCGGACCATGTTCAGCAGTTTTCCAATAGGTGGATAGTTTTGAAGCATGAAACATGTTTGTGATGCGCCACGTAGGGGGGAGTTTCAGTCGATAAGAGAGTGGAGATAGTACCTGGGATATTTCAAAGGGTCCTTCTCTTTTGGGCGCGAGTTTTCTAGAAGGGTATGTATTGAAGGTGGAGGTTTTTGTTATCGAGCCATACCTTATCTCCGACTTTCCAGGGGATGAAGCGGGAATGAAAGTGTTCCTTCATGAGGCATTGGGCACATTCATGTGCATCCAAGGCTTCTTTTCGTGCTTCGGATAACAAAGATAGATGAGTTTTGAGTTCTGGGAGAAAGGTTTTTCCGAGAGGGGGGTAGGACTGGGGTTCATATCCAAGAATAAGAGAAAATGGGGTTTTGTTGGTGACGGAGTGAATGGAGGAATTGTGGCAGAACTCAGCCATGGGGAGTAGTTTGGCCCATTGATCAGTGCGTCCTTCACAGAAGATTCGAAGATAGGTTTCGAGTTCTTGGTTGACTCGCTCAGTTTCGCCATCAGTTTGGGGATGGTAGGCAGAGGAGAGGGCGAGATTGTATTGTAAGAGACGAGCCAATTCTCAAGCAAAGGCGGAGGCGAATTGAGGACCTCTGTCAGAGATGCAGTGGTCATGAAGTCCATAACGAGGGAAAATATGGGTGAAAAAGAGTTGGGCTACATCGGCGGCGGTGATGGTTTTTTGACAAGGAAGCAGAATTACCCCCTTTGTAAGACCATGGTTGACCACGACCAAAACAGAATCGAAAGAAAGAGAGGGGGGAAAATCAGTGATGAGGTCCATAGAGATTTGCTGGAAGGGACAAGTAGAAGAAGAGGTAAGGGGGGAGAGGGGGGGAGAGAGGGGGAGCAGAGGGATGGGTATTAACCTTGTGGGATTGACAGGTGGCGCAGCCAAGAACGAAGCGACGGACAAAGGTGGAAAGACCAGGCCACCAGTAGTCACGAGCAAGAAGGTTCTGAGTGCGGAGAACACCACCATGACCACCAGCAGGGGATTCATGAAGAGAGAGAATGAGATCGTGACGAAGAGAAGGAGGAATGAAGAGACAGTTATGAAAGTACAGTTTAGAATCAGAGAATGTCCAGTCAGAAAGAGAAGCACGAGGAAGAAGAGAAGTGCCTTCATTGAGGGCAACGAGGGCAGCAGAGGCAAAAGGGTCAGAAGCAGTTAAAGAGGCAATTTTATCAGCAAGGGCGAGATCAAGAGAATTAACGAAGAGAGAATCAGGGAGAAGAATAACATCATGATTATCGAGGGAGACATCAACATCATCACGGCGAGAGAGGGCATCGGCGGGGGCGATGGAAGAAGCGGGGAGATAGGAGAAGAGGAGATCAAAATCTTGGAGGAAGAATTGCCAGCGAGCGTGGCGGCGAGAAAGTTTGCGAGGTTGACGGAAATAGGTAAGATTTTTGTGGTCGATGAGGATGGTGACCGGGAGACCGGTGCCTTGAAGATAGTGACGCCATTCTTCAAGAGGGTGAATAACGGCAAGAAGTTCCCGATCATAGATGTCATAATTACGTTCAGGAGCGGAGAAGGTGCGAGAGAGATAAGCACAAGGATGAAGGTCACCATTGGAGTCCGACTGCACGAGGACAGCGCCGGAGGCAGTGAGAGAGCCTGAGGCATCGGTCATGACAGTGAAAGGGCGAGTGACATCAGGCATAGCGAGGACGGGTTTGGCAAGAAAGGCAATTTGGAGGGAGGAGAAGGCGGTGGCGCAATCGGGGGACCAGAACCAAGGAAGGTTTTTTTTGGTGAGGTCGATAAGAGGGCGAGCGATGGCAGAGAAGTTGGGGATGAATTTTCGATAGAAATTACAGAAGCCGATGAAGGAGCGAACGGCACGGACAGAACGAGGAGGAGACCAGGTTTCAATGGCAGAAAGTTTTGTGGGGTCCATTTTGAGGGAGCCGCCAGAGATGACCAGACCAAGGAAATCGACTTCACGAGCAGCGAAAGTACATTTTTCGGGTTTAAGATACAGTTTATGTTCTCGAAGACGAGTGAGAACTTCGCGAACAAGGGACCAATGGAGGTTGAGATCGTCACCACAGTGGATGAGGAAGTCATCCATATAGATGACAAGCCAGCCTTCGGCAATGTAATCGCCAAAGATATGTTGCATCAAGGCTTGAAAGGTGGAGGGAGCGTTGCAGAAGCCAAAGAACATGACGTTGGGCCATCAGGAGTGATGAAGGCGGCTTTCCAACGGTCTTCGGGGCGGATGAGTACATTGTTATAACCCCAGCGAATGTCCAACTTGGTAAACATGGTGGAAGTCTTGAGACAGTCAACAAGGTCAATGATGCAAGGGAGTGGGTAGGCGTTTTTAATGGTGTGTTCATTCAGATACCAATAATCTTGACAGAGATGGAGGGAACCATCTTTCTTGGGAACGAAGAAGAAGGGGGAAGCTTGAGGGGATTGAGAAGGGGAGATATGGCTATTTTTGAGATTTTCTTTGATAAAGGAGGAACAAGCATCTCGTTCTTTCGGGTTGAGGGAATAGGTTTTCGCTACTTTGGGAACAAAGGATTCTTTGAGTTCGATAGTATGGTCTAGAATACGAGAGGGAGGTAGTTCGTTGATGGGTGGTTTTGTAAACATGTCAACAAAGTCAGAGATTTGAGATGAGAGTTCTTGTTTCGGTTTCTCTGTTGCCATAGTGAGTTCAGTGGAAATGGTAGTTTTTCGAACGGGAAGACCAAACGGAACGTCGGAACAAAGAGAGAATTGGGAGGGGAAGGGATCTTTTCCCAGATAGCGGACGAGATAATGTTGTTCGTTGGAGTCAGAGGGATCAGGAGTCAGGATATCAGGGATAGTGATCATTCCTGAGGCCCAGTCGATGATAGGATTGGTGGATTGAAGCCAAGGGAGTCCAAGGATGAGTCCTTCCTTTCCACAATTGATGATGAAGAAGTCTCGTCATTCTCATCAATTTCCAATGGACAGATATAAGGACGTGCAATTTCTGAGGATCCCATTTTTGTTAGGAGTTCCATCTACATTGGAGACAGCAAGGGGTTTAGCTAGGTGATGTGTGGGGAGTTTGTTGTTCAAGACGATGGAGGCGTCGATGAAATTTCCTGTGGCTCCACTATCAATGAGAGCAGTTACTTTGACGTTTTCAGAGCTCCTAGATTTGGACAACAAGACCGGGATTCGAATAGATTTGGCATGTGGAGTTGTACAGAATACAAGAGCGAGACGGTGAGGAGAACTAGACATCGAACTAATCCTCCTTTTCAAAAATCCTCGTTGTTAGAGGCGACTTCTTCTTCAGCAATGTCAAGAACAGCAGCGACAGTTTCGGTTTCTTCTTCAACAGGGGGAGTTTCTTCTTCATATACAGTGCGAAGTACCTTCAGGATCTCTTCTTTTGAGATGTTTCTGTCGGTGACAATCTTGTTGACATATTTCCCTAGGTCGGAGCGTGGAGGGGGAGGACGACTGTTGGGACAAGGAGAAGGGGTGGAGGTGTTTCTCTTTTCTCTGTAGTGATTTGAGGCGTGGCATTCTTTTTCTTTCTTGTGGCAGATGAAGCATTGTCCTTCTTTTAGATGACGAGCTCTTTCTACAGGAGAGAAACGAGTAGCGCTAATGTCCATGGCATTTGGATCGGCAAAAGGGCGAGAGAAACCTCCTCCTCTTCCAGCAAGTACATCGGCGATTCGGCGGAGTTGGGCGTGGTATTTGGCAGCTTGGGTGATCCATTCTTCGGCAGTGGTTGGTTGAGTCTGTTGACCAAGGATCTTTTCAACGATATTTTTATCCATGCCCATGGCGAGGGTTTCGAGGAGGGAATCTTGATCAGTGATTCCCGCTCGTGAGGAATGGAGGCGAAACTTGGAGACAAACTTCTGGAATCCTCCTTCCTTGTCTCGATGGTCTTGGTGAAGGGAGTGAAGTTTTTGTCATGCCTCAATGCCGACATTGAAAGGGAAGAAAGTGGAGCGAAAATTGGTCTCGAGTTTAGCAAAGGTCTTTTCCGCAGCAGCGATGGCAGTGTTACTGATTTTATCGTACCATCCTTCGGCAAATGGGGGGCCATTCCCCTTGGTTAACTTGTTCAGAAGGACTAGGACCTTCTGTTTATCGCTGTACAATGTTGCATTGATCGCAAAGTATGCTTTCATGGCCAGCAGCCAATGGTTGGCATCTTTCGCTTCTCCCGAGAAGTCGTCAGGGAGACCGGCTTTCAATTCCGAGGGCATGGCAGCACCAGGGGAAACAGCGATGGGACTAGGGGGTGAGGGGGGTCGACGCGGTGGCTTTCCAGTCGGTGGCACAATGGCAGGGCTGGAACCTGTCAAAGATCTTTTTCTGCTGGGAGATTGAACATGGCACGGGTGTCAGCAGCTTGTTGAGCTTCTACTTCTTTGGCAGTAAGTCCTTGTCAAAGGAGATTGGCGGCAGGGTGGTGCATTGGACGAGAGGAAGGTTTCGAGGGATTCCTTCGTTGTCCAAGTCAGAGGGAGGACGTGAGTACGAAAGGAGGTGCGAGGACATGAGTACGAAATGGTGGCTGTCTGCTAAAGAGCAGGAGGCTAGGAAGTAGCTAGTTCTTTTGTTACGCGAAGCGATAACGACTACCTTAATACTTAGACGAGGTACCCACGGAGAGACCAATCAAGTCTAATAGAAAGGGTAAGAGAAAGTCTCACTTGCAAACGGTTAAGTGGAGGAAGAGTTAGGTAATGCTGTATTGCGCAGAACTAGCTAAGGAACACCATCGTGCTACTGGGGTATTTATAGTGGGTGCGAAGGGCACAGACCAAGCAGTGTCAGTAGCAGTGAAAGAGAGAAGACCATATCGGGGAATCAAGATAAGAGATAGAGAGATAAAGAGATAAGACGATACAAAGATAAGACGAGGGGAAAGGGATCGACCAAGAGAGATTGCTAGTCAATAGCTCGGTTGAGAAGGAAGTGAGTATTGTTTACAAGATAGATAGAGAACAGTAGAACGTTGAAAGAAAAAGATATGTCCACTCCTCTAAGTCCTTCAAAGTCAACCGTGATTGTAACACCCCTATGTGGGTACAGGACCACTACGGTCAGTGGATAGAAATCCCAGACCAGAGTGGAACAATGGAGCAGGAAGGAGCTCTCTCTGTCCGGTCTGCCATTATGGAGTATATGTCCGAAGAAGCGGAGGCATATTGGAGAGACCGGTTGGCCAGAAAGGTTGGCAGCGCCCGGCGAAAGTTCAAAAAATTAGGTATCTATAGTTACGCAAGGGGTGTGACTGCAGATGGACAAAAAGTTTCTTTAGCTACGACTTCTCCTGTACAAATTTCTTATTCTCCAGTATGTAGAATGTCAAAATTGGCATCCCCATCTATGGGCGTGGCACTTAAAGACAATAAAAAAGGTGTACTTATTAATTCCGATTCAAAAGAAAAAGAAAAAATTACTGCACGAGTAATGCAGTTGTACAGGAATTCTCCGGACTTCGTTATGGCTTGTAGTTCTAGTTATAAATCCCCTCCTTCAATTTCCTTCACCGGTCGAACCTCTCAAAACTGTTTCAAAGTTCGGACTACCCTCCGGTCTATCAGCCGAGCCTCTTCAGTTGTCACAACGAAAGCTTTGCTCGACTCCAGAGCAACCCACACTTTTATTGATTCTCGATTAGTTGACCATTATAAGTTTCCTGTAATACCCCTATCCTGGTCTATCTCAGTACAAAACGCTGATGGCACTCAAAACTCCAAAAAAGATATCTCGGTCTATGTTAATCTTTCCATTTCGATTTGTGATTCTAAGAGCACTTGGCATTCCTTTCCTGCAAGGGCTTACGTTACTACACTGTCTACTAATGCCCTTTTTCTCGGTTTTGATTTTCTTTCTTTACATAACCCATCTATTGATTGGAATGTTCCATTGCTAACCTTTGACAGGTGTCCGACCACATGTGCCCTGATGACTACGCTGGAATATAGAGAGTCCGTGAAGTCCGACCTCAAGGAGTCAGTACCAGTTAGTCCGGTAGATTCCCATAAGATAGAGGTTGTTGATGGTGTAAAAACCGGAAATCTCCAAGCGGATGAAGAAAATCTAAAAGATGAGATACCAAGGAGTTCCATGACTTCCTCAACGTATTTTCGGAGCAGGCCTCATTCTGCATGCCAGCGCGCAAGGTCGGGGACCATGCCATTGACTTGAAGCCAGACTTCATTCCAAAGAAGGGCCATATCATACCGTTATCGGACTCTGAGACTCAGAAAGTCTGGACTTTCCTCAATTCAGAGTTGAAGAAAGGATACATCTACCCTTCTAAGTCCCTGCAGACCTCTCCGGTCTTCTTCATTCCTAAGAAGGACGGAAAGAAACAGCTGGTAATGGACTATCAGTATTTAAACGAAGGAACCATAAAAAATAATTATCTGCTACCGCTCATCTTGACACTGATTGATCAGCTTAAAGGAGCGGACATGTTCACCACGCTAGACTTGCTGTGGGGATATAACAATGTCCGGATGAAGGCCAGTGATGAGTGGAAAGGTGCTTTCGTTACGCCGCTCGGAGCTTATGAACCGACGGTTATGTATTTCGGTTACACCAACGCGCTGTCCACATTCCAAGCAATGATGAATGACATGTTTCATGACATGCATCATAATGTAGCAAAATATCTCGATGATCTATGTATTTTTACTGGCGGTCTCTCTCGGGAAGAGCATGCCGAAATAGTCTGGGAAGTCCTTCAACGTCTCTGGGAGAATGATTTATTCACGAAACCTTCTAAGTGTCATTTCTTTCAAAAGAAGGTGGATTATTTGGGCATGGTGGTATCTAAAGAGGGGGTCGACATGCAAGGAGACAAAACCAAGGTGATCACGGACTGGCTGGTAGTACCAAAGAACGTCAAGCAGGTTCAGTCCTTCCTCAGACTATGCAACTATTACCGGCGATTCATTGATGGATTCACCAACATCAGTAAACCCTTAACCTTATTAACCCGGAAGGAACAGTCCTGGGTGTGGGCCGAAGATCAGGAGCGGGCGTTCCAAGCCTTAAAGCGGAAGTTTGAAGAAGCTCCCCTATTGGCTTACCCCAATCAGGACAAGGAGATCCGGATAGAGACCGACGCATTGGACATTGCTACCGGAGCTATGCTCTCGGTCTTGTGCGAAGACGGACTATGGCGGCCCAGCACCTTTATCTCACATTCATTCGATGCCGCAGAGCGGAACTTATGATAAAGAACTGTTAGCAGTAATCCGCACTCTCAAGGAATGGCAGCACTATTTGGTTGGTAGACCGAAGTTCGAGATGTACAAGAACTTGGAGTATTGGAAAAATCCGTAGACGTTGTCCGCTAGACAGGCACGTTGGCCCGCAGTACTCCAGGAGTTTAATTATGTTATGGTATATAAACTGGGAACTACCAATTCTTGGGCCGATACCTTATCTCGTAGACCGGATCACAGAGATGCAGTATCTAATTTAAACGAAAACATTACAGTACTTCCACCTCATGTATTCATTAATGATGTTCATCTTTCTTCTTCTTTTCTTGATAAAATACAAAAACAAACAAAAAATACTAGCCTCAACGGACTACTGGAATACCAGTTAGATAACAATCTTTTACTAAACTCACAAAACAAAGTCTTTGTCCCTCCTTCTTTACATACTTCTCTTATTACAATCTGTCATGATTCGCTGATCGCCGGACACAGCGGTCAACAACGGACTTACTCGCTGGTAGCTCAGCAATTTGCTTAGCCGGCCATGCAAAAAGATATTTATGATTATGTAGACCGGTGTCAGGTGTGCGCCCTCACGAAGGGATCGTCAAAGCCGCTGGCTGGAAAGCTTATGCCATTACCAGTACCAACCGGTCCTTGGGAAGACATTTCGGTAGATTTTATTTCAGGTTTCTCTCTGGTTAACAGATTTGACAATGTCTATGTAATAGTAGACCGCTTCTCGAAAGAAGTAATTTTCATCCCTTGTTCTAAATCTATTTCTTCTCTTCAATTAGCTACATTATTTAGGGACAATGTATGGTGTCGGCATGGACTACCAAAATCCATGGTTTCAGACTGGGAACCTCAATTCACCTCGGCGTTTACCAAAGAGCTCGTTATTGACCCATTGGCCGATGCTGGCTGGCCAGTCACTTGCAGTGATTTTGCACTTTGGCTAGCCGCTCATTTGCTGAAAAATAGTACTGCATTATATGAGGCTTCGTGCTTTGTTATGCCCAGTCAGTGAGTGTGCTTGAATCAAGCTTGGTTAGTGTCTGGTTAGTGCACCTGGACATGCTTGGTTAGTATCTGGTTAGGATTCCTGCTTTGTTTAATATGGTCAGTATGCTTGGTCATGCTTTTCTGATTTACCCAGTCAACCCTGGGAAAATGTGCCAATGACAAGCATATATTCATGCAGGTCCTGGCAACCGTTATCGACCATGCCCTTCCTGACATTGTCCGGAAGAGCAGCTTCAGGGATTGGCAGCAGCTCCACTAGTTCAGTCGTTAGGATAAGAGAGAATAGAGAATGCTGCGAGAACGGATCTTGTCTTCAAGATGGTTGGTATTAGGATTAAATGGGTGTTGGATATGAAGACATCCTTCAAAAGAGAGAATAGAGAATACTGCAAGAGCAGATCTTGTCTTCAAGATGGTTGGTCATGATCAAATGGGTGTCAGATATGAAGACATTCTTTAAAAAAAATTGTCATTTTATTGCTTCATATGCAAAACTCACCTGAGGGCAATGAAGACCAGGAAATGCTATAATGGACATGTCAAATGAGGCCGTAAATGGCTCGCAGAGCATGTCCAGCATGCTCCAAGCACAGACGAGACAATGAATTACCCCAGCAAGGACTCGGGCACAGTCTTGAACTCAAATGACAAGCTTGTCCATGAATCCATATGAAGAACCAGACTTCTGTCACATGTTTGACAACATCCTGAATAAGATGTCAGACAAGGCCTTGCAGGACCTTGCTGCTTGCTTACAGGGGACTAGTCGAGCACCAAAGTAAGGGTTTAATAAAAGGAATTCATGCAGCCTTCTTGAAGTCATGGTGGAAGAATGCATGAGTCATGTCTGAGTCCATTGCTGCTGGTTGCCATATGGTCTTCTGACTCTAAGGGAGAGTGACGTGCCTGTTTGCCAGTGGCACAGGAGCCAGACTGAGAGACCTGCCGTTTGTGAGGGAGAGAGTTTTCGCCAAAGGTGGTAGTCATTGAAGAGGGTTTACAGTGTATAGTCTGAGTATGTTCGCTTGAAATGCCAGCCTGAGAAGGTGGAGCACTAGTGCTGTGTGAAGGGGTGTGACTTTTTTGAATTATGCAGCCCTCAGCATGTCCACTCTCAGCACATTTGTTGCACACAGTTGCATAGTGGAAGATACAGCGTATCTTCCACGTGCAACAGCCTAGACATGCTGGATAACAGTAAACTTTACCTTTCATTGCAGAAGCAGGAGGGACAACTGAAGTTACTGAACTGCCAGTAGCCTGAGCAACACTGGCAGGCTTCTTAAATTTCCTGGGAGACATAGGGAGTGAAGAATGAGATGTTCGAGCTCAAGTGGCAAGCACTGCAAGCTGTCAGAATTTATTGCTAGTCACACATTCCACCACATGTCTTATGACATCCTAAGCAGCCACGTACAAATATATTTATGAAAGAACATTGCCACATTTTGTGAGGAAGGTTATACTACAGTAGTATACTATCAAATGTATCCACAGTGTACAAACCAACCATAAGAGTCCTCAGGAGTGATTGTGTACAGTGAATCAAGACCTCCTGTTCTGTCAACTGCATCATGGCTAGTCATGCATATTCTCCTTTGCGATAGAGGTGGTACTTCAGTGGCGAAAAACACGAGCTCGATTGGGTTTAATTTGGGTGAATATGGTGGCAAAAATTCACATCGCATCCCCCTAGATAGACTAGCAATCAGTGCACAAAAAATTAAACAACAATAGAATTACCCTGATTCAATCAATGCTTGGATGTTGGGGTGTTTGTGGATCCTGCAGTTGTCCATCACAATAACCAAATTGGCGGCAGGAAAGGGTTCCATGTTGTCAAGTAGGCGCCTGATAAATCCTGGAAAACTTTCCATACAGAAAGAACCTTCAATAATGTGCAGTGTAAGATGCCTTGGTGAAGAGAGAGTGCCGGCAAGACCAAATACCTTTTAAAGACTAAGGAATAATGAATTTTCTTTTTGTATTTGGATACAGCCCCTTTCTTCATAGGGGCATGTTCCTGGGCTCAGAATCAGTTTGGTTAATTACATAAGCAAGAAATGCACCAGATGCAGCCACAATATTGGCCAATGGCAATTGGCTGCCATTTGCCAAAAGTGGCTGTGTGAAGATTTGTAATTTTTAATTGTGATCCAAAAGCAGTCATGGCAATTTTTGGTTGCTTCAGATGTGTATTTCTAATTAGCAATGCCCCTATGATTTCAAAGTCAGCTAGGCTGCACATTGGCTGGCGACCACCAGCCAAAGGGCTACTAGTGATTGCCATGATATCTGTCAACTCTATAACTGGACATTGCCATTTAGGCCAAATCTTACAACCTGTGGTGGTGTGAAAAACCTGAGCATCAACAGCTACAGGTAGTGATTCAAGAATTTTTGAGCTATGCACGACAGCTCCATGGAATTGTCTGTCACTGGCAACTTATTATGTACATCATCACAGATGTTCTTTGTTCTGAACTTTGTGCTGTTACATTGGTGTAGTCTCTGTTGTATATATAATTGTTGCAGAACATACAACCTGTATAGTGCACAGAACTCTGCAGTACCTACAATGCTATGGACCTCATGGATTGTACAATATCTATAATGCTATGGACCATATGGACTTTACAAAAGATACAGTAGCACACAGATATTTTTAGTCAGGCTAGTAGTCTTGATACAGTCCCATCCATCATTCAATTCAGCCTCCTTCATTATCCACAATATCCTCCAATGTACCAACTTGAACTGCTCGAACATCACTATCACTGACAAGATGGAGCTTGCTCCATACTTTGAGGCAAAGGAGAAGGGCACATGTTGATTGGGCATTGACCCAAGACTCCGACTCCAAGTCAAAAGTGGACATTAGAGATAACCCGTAACCTGTACTTGTACCCACCACCAGGGTCTATGACTACTCTCCTTTCTCGAAGACTCTAAGTGCTACTTATTATATATATTGTTAACTTGATATACCCACCTGTCACTTTAAATTGAACACTATCATGTCACAACACTACAAAAACATTGTCAACAATGCAAACTGGTGTGACAAAATCCTATCCCTTACCACTACGACCCATCCGAGTCCAGCATGTTCAGCGAGCCCACCAAACGTGGCACAAAGATAATTGACAAAGCACGGGCAGCTCTTGAAGAACGGCAGCAGCAGGGCCGCCTGACGAAACGAAAGAACGGACCCACTGTAGATCAAGCCAGCATGCCCAAGATTCTAGACCCTTTTGCCTCTTCAGTCTCAAGGTGACCATGACAAAAATACCTCCAATGAAGATTTACGAGTCAGCACCAGCACAGATGCCAAGTTGAGAACGCACTTCAGTCACCTACTTTTTGGGACCTCTTAGGTCCTATATATTTGGTGGGAGCATATGGCCTACCGGGTAGTTAAGGGTTGGTCTCCCAAGCCCCTCCTGGCCTATGCTTGGGTTAACCCAATGACATGTATGGGAGAGCCCATGCTCCACTGTAGATTTCTGATTGGGTTTACCCACCATTTCCCTTGGGCTAGCCCAAATATATGCATGTTTCGACAATTTATGGGCTAGCCCTGATGTTATTTGGGATTATCCCAAGGTTGTTATGGGCTAACCCACTGCTCTAGAAG